>WTSP01008339.1:0-69327 GCA_025331215.1 Actenoides lindsayi
CGTCCCCCGACGGCCGCCCCCGCCGTCTCGAAAGCGGTGGGGGGGGGGGGGGAAGAGGGAGGGGGGGGGGGGGGGGAAGGGGTGGGAGGGGAGGGGGGGGGCATGCAACCACAAGCAGGAACCTGCTTCCACCTTCCCTCATCTTGTTTGTTATTGTTATCCTGGTAAGAGGGCAGAGGACCCTCATTATCTTCATGAGTCTCCCAGTGTACCTGCCTCAGGGATGGTAGAGTACGACTCCACCAACCTATCTCCTCCTCAGAGTCTCTTATACTTCTTAACCTCTCCATGTCATCATGTAGCTGAGCCACCATGCAAAGCAGATCATCCATCTGGTCACACCTTGCACACCTGTTGTTAATGCTATTATCTCCTATTGGAGAGAGGCTGTGGCACTCCTGGAAGCCAAAGACCTGGACAGCCGCATGCCTCCACAGCAGCATTGTCTGAGTTACCACATCCCTTTTAGAAGAGGTGACCATTTTTGCCTGTGTGGACACCATCTCTACCTGTTTGCCTGCCCTGCACTGGAGCAAGTCACCTTAGTCTCCTCATGCAAGTATATAAGTTACCACTTGCCCTTGAGCTCTGCCACACACCCTGCGCTGCTCGTGCTATTCAGCGAGAAGGCAAGCTGGTTCTCTCTCAGGCGACTGAGTGTCGGGTCCAGCTTCACCGCGTTTAAAAAGCCTGCAGTTGTTCCGGTAACACCTCCAGCCATGTCACCCTCTCAGCATTGCTCATGTGAGAGTTGCTGGGTCTCACCCCTCTTTCCCTGGGGACCCCTGGCTCTGGGAACCCTTTTTCTGCCCTTAGTCTAGCGCTCGGCTAGAGGACTTACCACTGCTGCTGCCGCTATTTCTCTCTCAGACAACTGAGATTAGGACCTTATCAGGCTGAAGAGGGTATATAATTTGGCTATCCCAACTGCCCCCAAAGCTTTGCTTATCCTGCATCTCTTCTGAAGTTTTTATACACAATACCTTGTTGTCTACAAGTATTATGTAATGGTTGACTAACCTCTTATAAATTCAGCTATATTGTATAATTAAAAATTTTTAGATGGAGATCTTAATTCAAAGTTAAACTCATACAGCAGTTCAGCAGCCTTGCCCATCAGATATGTTTTGAGGAGTACCACAAGTAGCACTTCTAAGTTATCCTGGGCTTACTCATACTGCTTTCCAGATAAGAGACAAATTCAAATTCCAGCAGAGAGTATTTCAGAGATTTGTTTTTTTTCCTTATATTTCAAGTGAAAAATCTTGTTGTTCTCAGTAATGAAACTGTCAGCAGAGAGTAAGTCTCACAGTCAGAGCTGCAGCAGTGCTCACATTTTTATTAAGAGGCTCATGAATAAATAAGATGGATAAAGGGGAGTGTTCTTTCCTGTTTGTTTGCTTAGAGAGTTCATCCTCTTGGTATTCTTTAAGTGTGTAAAAATCTCACCTGTCTTAAAAAGGAAAGGAGAAAAAAACCGGGGAGAAAATAGTTTTCAGTCCTCCCAACTGTGAAGAAAACCTTAAAATGCAGCAACCAGAATGCAAGAGAAAGGTGAAATTTAGGAGACAAAAAAAAAAAAGTACACCCTAATACAGCAATAGTGTGAAACAAGAGTCTGTGTTGTTTTTTTCTCGTAATCTTCCCATAAACAAGGGCTGTCAATATTGCACTTTGCATCATGGGCCCAGAAGGTAATAATTATTTGGCTTATATAAGAAAAAAAAACATTCTGGGAGATAGACTAAGCTGAAAGGCACAACACCTCTAGAAGTATCTCCTTGCAATTATGAAGCAACGGGAACTAGGTGATTTGCGAATATGACTGTACGCTAAACAGCCCACACATTCCTTCCTGGAAAGCAGGTAGGAACGCAGCCCACACTGGCACACAATGGCACTCTGTGATCAGTGGGCCCTTGTGGACACTGGAAAACCATAGAGGCTGTTCACAGCTACCTGTAACTGTCAGTAAGGGCAGTCTTGACACCTCTCTTGAAGGGCAAACCTCTAAATGCACTTTTTTGCAAAGCATGTGCAAACAGCACAGAAAGCACAATGCACAGGAGAGTCCCTACTGCTTGCACACCCAGACGCAGCCCTCTGCCTCCAGGCAAATGGTGTGTACAGCACACTCCAGGGACTGCCAGGGCAGTTACAGGAGCTCTGTGGTTTTACCAGGTAAAACAGAGACAGCTGTACCCAGCATCCGCAAGCAGACCCAGGTGCCTACCCACAGGCATCTGTGCTAGACAGTTTCCTTCATGACACCTGAAGAAAGAGCCAGAATTACCCACATCCAGCCTCCAAATCAGCTGACTCCAAACCTGATGTGCAACTACATAAAACTGCCCTTCCCATGTTGAAATAGCCATCTTGGTAAAAAACCCCTCTTCTAAAGTCCAATATAACCCTTACAGCAGTGTTTCTCAAGCTTCTCTAATAACCAGAGTGCCAATGACATTTTTCAGGGGGGATAATTTACAGGCAATACTGTACCCATCGATCTGCGCCTACCAGATGGCTTTGCATGCAGCTGGCACATCACTGCTTGCTGCTAACTGCGGGGCGTCACTCTGTATGCCCTTAGGATTGCTTTGATTTTCACTTCCAATTCCCACTGCCGTACAGCTCACCTTCTGATGTTTTATGGACCACCTGTGAGCTACAGACCATTGATTGAATAACGCCAATTGCCACAGATGGCCACTTGAAAACTTAGATCCACAGCTGACACAGACATAATCCCTCCATTAAGGAAGATAAAACAAGGATGCAGTACCAGATTTCATAGCCCTGGAGGTTCAAATATTGATTAACAGTAAACTTATCAGTGAGAATGGTAGAAATACTTCCTCTTGAGAAACAGCATCTATTGTAACTTGTTGATAGGGATTAATTCACAGGAACAAAATAACAAACTAGCGAAGAAAACAGAGCACCTGCATGTCATTTCCCATGCAACACAGTGGCTGTAGGAGAGAGCATAACACAGAAACCTGAGGTTTCTTACAATCCCTGTAAACACAACAGACAAATTATTTATCTGGGAAATTCTGCTTCTGGCATTCTATAGGGCTTATCAATCAAAAAGCTCCATTAGCGCCACATATTGCCATGAGCTTCTCGAAGGCAAAAGCTTTTCCCTGGCTCTAGTGGCTGTAAGGTTAACAGCTTGCCACAGGAAGGGCTGCCTCTCAGATGAAGCCTGTTTCATGATGCCTGGCTTCATGGTGCCCTGCTGTAACACAGACCATGGCACCACAGTAATATTTTATGAGGCTTTTTATGAACCAGCAAAGGCAGGTCCCACTGGCATGAAGAGGTGAATTAAAAACAGCTATAGTGGTTCAGAGCAGGGTTCAACCAGCCCAGCGCTGCCTCTTAGGCAGCAGCTGCCAGCACACAGGAAAGAATAAGAACAAGACAAGCATATATAATGCTTTTCCCAATACTCAGCCCACCTGGTTTGTGGGTTATACTGAAGTGGAACATAATAGAATTCCAGTTTATATGAAAAAGAAAACTTTAAATCTCAAAACCACCATCATTACCTGGAATTTGTATATATGAGTCCCTCAGGAAAAACAACAAATCAAATGAATGAGCTGTTTATACAGCTCTCCCAATCAGAGGGATCCCAAAAGCTGTTCAAGGGCAGTTCATGAAAAAGTCACACAACTATGGTGAAATATGACAGTTGTTTAATAACCCTGCAGACACATATTTGTTTCTTTACTTCATGCATTCATTCAGATCTATGCCAGATTATACCAGTGAGACTTGATGTGCTAAACTTCAGATCACCCTTTGGCCAAACTCTTAGACTGGTCTCCACCTTTAGACAGACAAGTAGAAACTGGTTCCCATAATGACACTGCTGAATATATTTTGCTCTCCTACTTTGTTAGGCAGGTAATGGGATGGGTTCAAAATGAGTATGCAAGTAGTAACACAGGCACAATCAGCCTTGAATGGTGAGCAGGCAAACCTGATGTTAACTGCCTTCTAGAGGAGATATTTTAAGATATATTGAATACTCTCATTTCTGCCAAAGTCGCTCTGATGAACTGAGGTTAAAAAAAACAAAAAAACCCCAACAGATTATGAATGTGCAGAGGGCACATAACACAGATGTTAGCAATTTACAACATTTCAACCTTCACTGAAAGAAATGCAAGCACAGAAAAGAGCACTCCACCTTCAAATCTCACCCATGACATCACAGTATGCTCCCTCCAGTGCCTAAAGAAATAAGGACAGGAGAGCACTTAATTTAAACTATCCAGCAGCTCAGTGAAGGAACCAAAGTGAGATAAAAAGCAGCTAAGCCCGTCATAAATCTCAAAACTGCAATACTTGGAGAAAAACAATGTCATTCTCCCTTTTAAATTTCCTTACTAGGATGAGAAAGATCAGGAGCTAGGAGTCAGCACTGTAATACAGAACATGCTTCCTGGTGTATGCCTCCCAGGACCTCCTCAAACATTTAAGTGTACGTGCACTCTAAAGAAAATGAATTTCCAAGTAAGAAACAACAAAAATCTGAAGCAGGAAGCAGAAAACATTGCCTAGCTTTTCACATTTTCTAGGGGGAAATAAACTCTGATTCAAGGACAGCTTTTACCTTCTCCAGAGGCAACAATATTTTAGTTCTGCTCAAACTTCCTTCACCTGGGATGTAAGTTAGTGGGGCTACAGAGTGTGGGTATTAAATTAGGTTTTGGGGAAGACAGTGACTGAAACCAAGTTACGGTAAGGGTCCTTTGTCTCTGCTTATGTATGTGGAAAGAGTCTGAATTCTACCATGACGAGGACACAATACAACCATAAATGCACCATATGGAAACTCAGCAGCCTCTGATTTTAATGGAATGCTACGGGGTTTTTTTCCACATAACATTTATACTGCATCAATGCCTGCTAGCAACACCTTGGGCCTGGACAGATTTGCAGTGACTTTTTATAACATTGAAAATTTAAAAATCCGTTTAGTTTCTGCTGCAAAACAAAAGCAACTGTCAATTCAGGCAATTCTAGAAATTCCCCCCCCTTCACCTCAGCCCAGCCCTAAAACTTAGAAGGATTACACACACAAAACCCCAAAAACAAACAACAAAACCCCCCACAAAAATGTGGAAGAAAAAAACCCAACAACTTTCAAGTTTAAATGTTCTGTTAACATTTCACCTTTCCCGCATACTATGCATGTCAACAGTGAAAAACATTGGCTTGCTTATGTGATGAAAAAGCCCTGCTCAACATATCAAGGCAAAACTGTTAATATCTTGTCATGAAGAAACGCAGTGAAACAGCTTTGCTGACACCTCAATCAACGTGTGCCAAGACTAGGATTTGCTAAAAGTTCCACCTCATTTGGAGGGCATGTTAGGAGCAGCTCTCCAGCACAGGGGTTGATGGCAGGACCTGGCCCCTGGGATTTGCCCTCTTTCAGCATGTGGCCTTAAAAGTCCTTTTCCTATTAGAGGGAGCCAGACCAGGGGGAGAGGGGAAGGATGACAAAGAAGACTGCTGGGCTCTTTAAAGAGCTGCAGTTTAGATCTTTGTTTTCACATGCCATGCAGCCACATTTGGCACATGGACGGAAAACATGCATTGTGTTTTCTCACTTCTCTTTCTCAAGAGACAATTTCCATTTTCTTTCAGCGAATTTGTAAAAATGAAGTACATTTTTACTTCACGTACAAGAAACTTTCCTGCTTTGGAAAGATAATGGGAACCTTTTTCATTGATTTAAGCAGGTTTCAGTCTGAGCCCAAGAGAAAATGGCTGCCAGCCTGGTCCAGGGACTGGAGGGCAAGATGTGTCCTCTTAGCACATCACTTGCCTTCAAGCATCTCCTTCTTCACATCTATCTTTCCTGTTAACATACCATGACAAAAGGTAGCCAGTCATTTCTGGCTACCAACCAACTCAGCTCAGAGTTGCCTGATTCCAGGCTCATGTTTTCTCTTCCAGGTTCAACACTATAAGTCTAGCTATTCTAAAGCCTATCATACATTCAGAATGAGAAATCTCCATTTCTTCTTTCCCAACAGCAGCTACATTCTCCTCTTTGAAATATCAATCCTTGACAAGAACCTCAAAACCAATATCCCCTGGTATAGTCAGAGCTGCTATTAGAGAGGAGTGGGATGGGTGGACAAGGGGAAGAATACAAGAGGCACCTGTCAAAATTATCCTCCCATAACATATCTGAGGAAGTAACAGCTTCCCTTCTCACTCCTCCCCTCCAGTAGAGGAAAAAAACCAAACCAACCAAACAAAAAAAAACACAACCAAAAAAAAAACCAACCCAAACCCAAGACAAACAAAAAACAGACAACCAAACAACAAAACTAAACCAAAGCAAAAAATAACCAAGCAACTAAAAACCAACAGAACTACCCACACAAAAACCCAATTCACCAACAAACAAGTTGACCTACAAAGAGATATTTTAACTTCCCTATACAGTAAGAATTACAATGAATGGCTGCAGTATGGGTTATCAAGCAGAGGTCCTACTGGGAAACACGCATTATATTTGTTACTTTTTGAGGGGCTGGTCACTGTGCTTCAGCAATGCAATGTCTGCCTGGGATCCTGAGCAACACTCAGTCAACTCTGAGCTACAGTTTTTGTATGCAGCAGGGTAGTCCAGGGGAGAGACCATAAAATCATGTGGCAAGGTCCATACTACCTTCGTCTTGAATAATCTGCTCAAGTGGGAAGGTTACCTGCCTCTAATCTACCCCATTTACACTGAATACATATCTTTCTCTTGGATTAGTTACTTTCTAAATACAGGAACAAATACTGTTAACAGCATCATTAGCTTCAGATAAATGACTGCCCAAAGTAAACCACATTTATATTAAGTATGTTGCTTATTATAATTCTGCTAAAAATTAGTATCTATTCACAGATTTTCCAATAAAAAAACATAGATTTGCACTGTTAAAGTATTTCGCAAGAGAAAATGTTTTTAAGAAAAAATTAAAGAATATCCATTATGACATTCTATGTATATTTTGTTTTAAACAGGTCTGTACCAGTCCAGAAAACATCAGTTTAATGCTTTTGACTTTAAAAACATTAATCTTCTCAGTTATCTTCATGATAATGAAACATCAACTACCTGAAAGGAGGCTGGAGCAAGGAGGGGGACAGCCTCTTCTCCTTGCTGACCTGTGACAGGACCAGAGGGAATGGATGCAAGCTGCACCAGGAGAGGTTTAGGCTGGACATTAGGAAACATTTCTTCACTGAAAGGGTTATCAAACATTGGAATGGTCTGCCCAGGGCAGGGGTGGAGTTGCCAACCCTGGAGGCATTTAAATGGATTGAGGACCTGGTGCTTAGAGACATGGTTTAGTGGTGAGCTTGCAGTGTTATATCGAAGGTTGGACTAGATGATCTTGAAGGTCTCTTCCAACCCAAAACATTCTGTGATTCAGTGCTTTCTATTTAAGACCAAAGAAAATTAAACAAACTATTGCAGAACTTTGGCATTCTTGTGCTTTTTAATTATTATTTTATTTTTCTGTTCTGATTTACCCCTAGAAAATTCTGATGTCTTTTCTTGCTTTGCTCAGCAGCACCCCTCAAAATGCTGGCTTTCTGTACTGGAATGGACAGTTTGATCTTTAAATAGTTTGAATTAGTGTCAATCTGTTTCCAGAGTCTGTCAGACTGTACCTTGGCAAAGTCTGAGGTATTGCATCCACCAGAGACCATTCCCAACAGGCAGCTTGAGTACAGTGATCTCTTTTGAAGAACAGAGAATTTACCAGATGGATAATATATGATCTACATCATTCTATCTCAGGACTAGAAAATGGTCCCTGTCTTCTTCTATTTACTCATACAGATGTAGCCCAAGTATCTGATCCAACACATAGCTGGGCAGGCTGCCCTTCCTCTTCCCAGCAATGGACCAAGCACAATTTTCTTACACTACTGAGACACTCTTTGCATACATATGTGATGTTGCATCTCACATAATAGCTTTTCAGTAATGGAGAATTGATCCCCATATTTAGTTTTTAGAATCAGTTCTGTCTTTGGAGCACTTTGAGGTGAAGCTGTTATCACTGTTATTATCATCACTGCTACATAAATTAATAATAATGGAAGCAAGAAGCAGCAAAATTAAACCCATAAATTACAAGTCTAAGCTAAAGTCAGCAGCTAATTCCTGTTTCTACTCATCCTTCTGCATTTTATCTTAAAGGCAATCCTACATACAGATATTATTTTAAGCCGTACCACAGCAAGGATAAATATTTCCCCAGTACCTTGACTAGATTAACCTTAGCCAACAGACTGAAACTGCTCCTTCCACTGCCAACACTAATCATAGATTTCAGCTGTTCTTCTGCATAAATCTCATGGAGACCTTCATGCTTTACATTAAATTAGTGGGATTAACAATGCAGCAAAAAGCGTTTATGCCTGGCGATGTTGGGGAACTCTGGGAACCTTCCTTCTATTTAGCTTCATCAAAGTGCATTTAAATAGCTAGCATTGTACACTTGGTACCTCTCCGTTTACAGTTTGCTAGACGGATCCAGCAAGATGACACGAGAGAGGTGTTAGTTATTCCATGCAACAGTGGCCTCATGAATATTGTGCTTCATTATCTTACATTATTTCCCTGTTACGAAGTTTGATGGCATTTTAATTTGGATCAGTAAAGTAATATCCTGTGGCATAAGATAAATAGGTAGGCTTGATTTTCTCCACTGTTTTATAATGCACTGAAATGCACATGCATACACATGTATTTTTTGCTATACATTGCCTTCTGCACCGTATCTTTATGTCCTCTGCACTAACCAGCATGCATGTGACAACCCAGACAGAGCTTCCATGAAAATATGCAGCCATCCAAGTCTCAGGCTGCAGAAAGTGACAGAGCCTTTCACTGCTAAGGGATGGCAGTAGTGAGAACAGCTATGTGAGGTGTGACAAGGTGGACAATCTGCTCAGCCTTGTGGCAGAGCTACAAGAGGAAGTAGAGACGGTAAGGAGCATCAGGGAGTCTAAGAACCATGTATGGAACCATGCTCTGTCCTCCCTGAGACAGAAACAGGCACCAGAAAACAAACAAACAACAACAAAACCACAAATAAAACCAAAACAACAACAAAAAAATCCACACAAAAAGAACCCCAAACAAACAAAAAAACCCCAGGAACAAACAAAAATAAAAATAAAAAGCCCACCAAAAAAACCCCAAACAAACAAAAAAACAAACAAAGGTCAAAAGGATCCTGAGTTCTCCCCAAACAGGCTGAAGGCAGTAGCTTAAAGGAAAAGAGTGAATGGAGGCAAGTCTATGCTCAGACCAGCAGGTGAACCTCCTCCTTGTCCACCTCACCTTCACAGGTGCCTCTGTACAACAGGTATGAGGCTCTGAATGTGGAAGGCCAGACAGTAGATGATGTGGATGATGATTCATCTACATGAGAGATGTTGCCAAGGTCAGAAAGGACCAGGACACTAAAGCAACTTAAATAATCCACTTCTCTTCCTCCTGTAATAGAAGTAGAGAAGCTTTTCCAAAATCTCTGCGGGCATATATGCAAAGTCTTCCAAAGGCGTGTCTGCCCATTAAGTTTTAACCACAAATTCTATTATGCCAACCACACCAAAAAAAATCCTCAGCAGATCATTATGTTCTCTAAACTACAGCACAAAATAAAGTAATTTTCTTCAGGGGATCCAAGGAGGAGTTGGCCTGGAATTCTGAAGTGCAAATTTTGTTTGCATATGCAAAAGGCCTCTAACTGTTGTTATGGTAGAACATTAAATGAAGTCATGTCACATTTGGCAGGCCATAAATAAAAAGCGCTCCAAAACTTTCATTTTGGAAATGGAAAGAGGACTGGAACTGCTCAGAGAGTTGGAAATTTCAGAACTTGTAAAAAACATATTTCAAAATGAACATGCTCACCATGTTGTTGAACATAATGGAAGGAACATGGAAACTGTTTCTTGCAACAGCAGGAGTTTCTAAGCAACAGAGAATTCGGTAAATATGTGAACTGGTTTGCATTATTCTGGACTGTCCCTAGTACCTTTGATAAGATCTACATTCTTGTCCTTTCCCCAAGAAGAATCACCTTGGAGAAATCATGTTTTTGCATACTCTAACAGCAAGATATGTGATGCTGATTTACACAAAAATATCGCTATTTTTTAAGCGGTTGCAGTGGATTGTCCATAGGAAGGCAAACAAAGACTGCTAGTTGTCATCCTCTGTTGTACGCCTTCAGTGAAGAAAAGAACAACAAAGAATGAGGTGTGGAAATATTCCTAAGCCTTGCACTCCTCAGCACTGGGTTCAGGAGCCTCATGCACCATTTTAAGAGATGCATGAATATTAAGAAAATTAGTTTATTTCTGTATGGACCTGCAGCCCAAGATTTACATGTATGGATACTTTTAAGGAAACCAAATCAGAGCCATGGTTTAGTGAAGGGAAAAAACTTAAATGAAGGGAAAAGTAGGACCATATATTTAACATATCATGTCAGTAATTTCAATATAATGACTCTTAATATTAACTGGATAGTCTGCTTTCCCAGAATGTTCCTTTACCATACTTCTTGTAATCTGTCCTTCCTTCTTTCACTTCCAGACAATTTTTCCCTAAATTGTAGCCAGGAAAAAACTTAAAGCATTTACAAATTAGAAACCTTAGAAGTCTCTCCATTTTCTGTTTAAATACAGAGTTGAGGGGGAAATGAAAAAAAAAAAAAAAAAAAAAGCATCCATATATAAAAATCTATAGATGCTTAACAAGCCCTTCTCCGGAGGTATGAAGTCTAACACATAGGGCTCTGTTATTCCTTGCAATATCCTGATCATAAGTGAAAGAAAGGACCCAGGAACTGGATCCATGGAAGAGCTTGCCTTTAAAACATGAAATAGAACAGTTAAATTTTTTTGTAAATATTAAGATGAAGATGTTGTGTTTAAGACTTTTTTTACTTTTCCTGAACAGTATGAGTAGCTACACCTTGAAAAGTAATGAAGAAGGGAAGAAAGAAATAAGTGTTTTAGACAATGCAACCCACAGAGAGGAAAATTAACCTATTACAGGATTTCCTTTCAAAACTTCTGCGTACTGTGAAGCCTGCATAATAAGCTACACTAGGACATATGTTCACTGCTCAGTCTTCAGCAAAGATGAGCTCATTTTCTGCCAAACAGGAGTGTGGAAATACACTAATTTAACTTTTAATAAAGAAGGACACTGATATGTCCTCAATTGCATCTGCATCAGTACATATAAATGCACTAAATGTGCATATAGACTAAATGTTCATACAGTCTCATGCACATTTGTACTCCTCAGGTTTCTGCAGTGTTAATGAACACCTGAACTGGCAGCCATGCTGAGAAAACACAGCATTAAGACAACAGTTATTTAAAACTCCACTAGATCAACACATTACGACTAAAAGAATATGAAGCAATACTGCGGGCTCGCAAATCTTTTGTTATATGACATCCTCGGGAATTCTCAGATTAGCATTCTCAGAAAGTCCGATTTCCTTCTATGTCAGTGTTCATGAGTCATTGAGGAACAAACAGAATTTCATATCCTTGATTACAGCACAGGACAGAAACAGACAATACTTACACATTTTAACCTATAAAGCACAGTCTTGGGAAGTCAAGTCCCCTTTAAGCAATATAGTTTTCTAACTATATCAAATGTGCAGGTGCTAAATCTGGAAATCTAAATAACCTGGGTAAAAGCCTTGTTTAATAGAAAATATATCCTAGCAGACATCTCAGGAGCTCAGTGGAAAGCAGACACTTGGAGAAGGCAGCACAATTACAAATTAGTACAAAACACTTGGAGGAGGCAGTACAAGTACAATTAGTACAAAAAAAAAAATTAATCCTAGCAGACATCTTGGAATCTTAGTGGAAAGCAGAAGCTTGGAGAAGGCAGTACAATTGCAGGGTACAAATGATGTAAGGATGGAGTGGGAAGCACGGGTAAAAGAAAGGCTAGAACCCAATAGGGACAACAAGCTCCTGCTGATCATCATAGTGTTTATATGGATTTAAATTCTTCCACATTAGGGTGCTAGATCTGGGTTATCAAGAACAAAATCAGGCCATGTTACTGTTTCACACAACAGTAGATAAGGCAGTAAAAAAGATCCATGAGTAGAGAAAACACCTTTCAACAGAGAGGGTAACTGTCACAGTGATTTAAACTCCAAATTTTAGAAAACAGAAATGCACAATTGATGGAGTCAGTAGGCAAGGTACCTAACATGGCAGACACAACACTTGCATTAAATTTAAGCAGCACTCAGGATGAAAACACTGCTACGGAAGAGCTACTCTGCAAGACTGGCCACATGACATTGAAATTCAACATACTCAAGTGCAGAGCTACACACACACAAAGAAAAACTAAAAAAATCCTTTCAAGTAGAGCTTAATTTCAAAAAGAAGAAATATATAAAAATTAGGATTTGATAGACAGAAATTACAAGTAAAAATTATTTTAAGCACCATAGAAGTATTTTAAAGTCATCATATTAGAGATTCAAAATAAACATGTCACTTATTCTGAAACCAAATTTCTTTAAAAGAAATAAAAATAATCTAGTAAACTGAGATAATAAAGAACCTATTTTGAGTAAGAAGACTTCCTTCTAAAGAAGCAGTCACAATTAAATTATGAAAATGGAAATCAAGATCATCTCTAAATACAGAATACCAGTATAATGTAAAACAAACAAAAAAACCAAACAAACAAAAAAAAAGAAATAATTTGATATAAGGCATGAAAACTAACAATAAATACCTTTTTAAACATGTGTCAGGAAAAAAGCCTGAGGAAAACTAGAAGTCTGCAAGACAGGTTTGAGGAAAACAAGGCCATAGCTGAGATGTTAAATGAATTCTTTGCATCAGAGCTGAGTAGGATGAAGCTTATAGTAATTCCAACTCTAAGCCCTTTCTTTTGGGGGAATGGGTGAGAAAATGCATTTTAAATTGAAGTACTGAATTAACATATAAAATGAACAGAAGCAATCCACTAAGCTCTGTTAATATTCTTCCACAAGGAAATTCAATATAAAGCTTCTGAAGTTGCAGTGTCTGTCTATCCTGTCAAGGGAATTGACTTCATTACTAGAGAAACAGAAGGTGGCAAATGCAGCACCACTTTTTAAAGGGGCTTTAAGACAGACCTGAGTACTCACATACAAATAAATTCATAGGTCAGTAGAAATTATTTTTAAAATCAGAATGAGAAAACAGGTAGATTACATAATGACTAAAACACATCGTTTTTTTCAGATGGAGCACAGACCTCACAATCGGAAGTCTTCAAAGGAATTAGTTTATGTACTGATAATGATGGTATAATTGATACCCTGCACTTGTGGTTTCACCAAGTTTTTGCCGAAAATCAGTGAAAGACAAAAAGCAAACAAACCAAGCTGATACATGACAAAAAAGAATGTGCCTTTACAGGTTAGCAATATCGGAGAACAGGAAAGAAAGGCTGGGAAGAAAATGATCAGTGGACACCAGGGACGTAGTCTGATCTATGCTATTCCTTGACTTCATAAATGCCATATCAAAGAAAACATGGAATATAGAGAACTGACACAACTTTATGATAACATGAAATTTGGTGGCTTTTAAAAATGAAGACTGAATGGAAAAAGCTGCACAAGGATCTGATTATACTGAATGATTAGACAGTAAAACAGAAAATTAATATCATCAGCAAATGTAAAGTTCCACAGCATACAGACATCTTCACCCTCACCACACACAGCCTCTGAAATATGTTGTAAATCCACTATTGACATTCAGGAATCTCGAAGCCTTGTAAACTGTTGGATGCAAACATCAGTTCTGTACTAAAACATGGCCAAAAACCCAAAGAAATTATTAGTAATTACTAAATGAAATAGAGAGCAAGCCAAACAGAAAGCATCAAAATGACATATATTAAATAGCTATGTGACCACAACTTGAAAACTATGAAGCTTTCATCTCTCCATCTGACAAAGATATAGTTGAATTGGAAAAGTAGAAAATGACAACAAGGTAGGTCAATGGTATGAAATACCTTTGGAATGTGGAAAGATTAAACAAACTGGGATTTTTCAACCTGAAAAAACAATGTCTGAAGCAGCAGGAAACACAGATCTATAAAGTAATGACTGGTGGACAAAGAAGGAAATTGGGGAAGTATTTTTCAAACTAAAACAAACTAACAAAACTCAAAATTAAAAAACTAAACAACTAACAAACTAAACAACTTTCAAACTACACAACTAACATCATTTTCAGGCAACTTTTGGACCCAACAGCCTTTGTTTTACTAGGGATTTTTGGGCATGTTTTTTCTAGTTAGATTTTTAGGTTTGTATATTTGAAATGTCAAATCTGCAAAATTTTGCTGAACTCTTCAACTCTTTAAGGAACAATAAAAAAAAAAAAAAGATGGCAGAAACTGCACAACTGATAAAACTGTGTGTTCTTAGATAAAAATGGAGATACTGAGTTTCATAGTTATTCAGTGTCTCAGAGCATTAACTGACAAAAGAGTCGAAAAACCTCAACTCCTTTTCCAACAGTCAAAAAGATTAAGGAAATTTCTTATCTGGAGCTAGTGACATTTCATAGGAAATTGTGCATTAAAAAAACCCGAGTATTTTTATTTTGGGGCTATTTATTCATTGGCTTATTTTCTGACAACTACTGAACAGAAGCAATCTGAAAAACAATAAACACTGAATTTGATTTCAAAGTTTCTATTTGAAAAAATGTCACCAAAAATGTTCCTTTCCAGATGGTACTAACACATTGCTTTTCAAAAGGAAAATTTCTCCATAAATTGATTAGTCAGAACCTAGGATCATAACTGCAAAGTTATTTGGAAATCAAATACAGACTTTGCACCACAAGCCCATTGGTTTCCTTCCACTTCTTTGTAGCTGACCATCCTTATAAACTGTTATCACATTTATGAAGCATCAGTAGCTACATGGGCATCCACACTACTGAATAAAACAGCTTAGTTTAATGACATCCTAATTTCTCTGAATATTTTCATTACTTCAGATGGACAATTCTTCCTCAAATTCTTCCAGAGTTAAAGAACCAAGCAGAAAAACATTACCTGAATAATTTTACATGGCTCTTACAAAGAAATATTTGTTTTTACTATGTCTGGATGTTTTAGAATGCTTCCCCAAGGAGCAATACATGGGAGACAGAAGATCTACCATCTCCCCACATTGGCTTCCCAGGCAGGCAGCTGTGGGCAGCTGCCACCCATTGCTACGGGGACAGATGGGGTCTTGGGGAGACTCTTGGTAGTACTGGGACACAGTGCAGTTGTTCCAATCCCAACTTCATTGCAGGCCAGGTGTATTCCCTGGTATATTCCCAGGTGTATTCCAGGTGTATAACTTGAGCTCACCACACACATACATAATTCACTCGGTTGGCTGGAAGAAGCAGCTGCTGGTGGAGGTACTCCCAAGCCCTGGGGTATCCAAGCCCTCTTCATCCCACATCTCTGGTGGAAACCACTGCTGTGCACTTTTATTGGCAGCATTCTTACACCACGTCAACCATCCAGGTTGGCCTGGACACCCAGGACCCCTTTCAAGTAGAAGCAGGTATGTGGCCCGCCTATCCCCAACCAATGGCTACCTGCCTTACCACAAGGGAGGAGTAGTGGGTACCAGTTACAGCACACTATATATTGCCCAATTTAACAAGTAGATAAATTTGGATAGTGTGTGTTTGACCTTGACTAGTTGATGCTACAAAAGTAGCCTCTTTCTTTTATACATCTAACTTAAGTACTTGTTCTGCCATGGTTTAGACAGGCCAAAACAAGCTCAGCTGCATCTCAGCAAGAAGAATCCCTTATTTACCTTCCCCTCTATCTCCAAGGCAAAGGGCTTTATTGCAGCCACTGAAAAGTATCATGCTCTGCAGCTCTCAGGAACGTGCTGTTCAGTGATAACTTTTCTCCAAGGTTCACAGTCCAAATGATACTTTCAGTTCCAATTCCAAAGAGATGAAGGGGGGTGCAGTGGGGAATACCCATCTTCAGGCCTGACAGCTACAGGCATTCCTTTAGCCTGTGGAGAGCAGTTGACTGAAACTGGGAGGGCCAGGATGCACTCCTGACATTAATGACAACTGCCATTATCTACTAAAGAAAAACAGAACTATTTTGAACAAATTAACTCTTCTTTCACTTTTTTTGTACCACAAAAGTACAAAGAAAAAAATGGTTTATTCCTAAGGTCATCCTTGGCTTCAGTTTTCACCACAATTGGGCCAAATATCACAGAGTACTCATTTCCTTACTATAACCACCCGAGGCATAATCAGATCATGCTGAATAAACTCTTCTTCAAACATCTTTAGAAACTGCATATGACATGTTCCAAACTTGATGCTTAGGACAATGCAGGAGCCAATACATGCCCCAGTCTAGACACAGCATGAGAGCACAGAGCCAGGAAGCCCTACCCGTGAGTTCTGCCACGTCAAAAAGAAAATTAAATTGAGCTGGAAGGACTTCGTGTTCCATTGACTATAAATTGTTACAGAAGCCTTTGGTTGTTGGAAGTTACCCTGATCTGTGTCTTAGAGATCCCATTTATTACATATTAATTTCTCTTGTATGAGTTCTGTTTCTCTCCCAAACTAACATAAAAATAAAATATTGCTGGCCCCATAGAGAAATAGGAAAACTAAGTTTTGACAGCTGAGTTGGAGGTCTCTTGAAAGGAGACACAGTACCATCTGTTAGCTTTGTTTTATCACTCCATTTCCCGATACGTTACAAAACCCTCATCTCAAATTAAAGATCCATCAGGAACTTTGCAAACCATTCAAATCAACCACTCGTACAATCTACAATTCTAAACTAGAATGGAAGGGGGATGAGCAATCAATCTTGTTAATTACCTTCAATCAATTGAAAGAGATTTTTGTTATTTCAAGAAGAGATGTTTGGGTTTGTTGGTTTTTGTTTGTTTGGGATTGTTTGGGGTTTTTTTAATTCAGAAGTGGAATGTTTATTTATGTGAAACAACCTAAAAAGTTCAATCTTCTATTGGATAAACCTTGTACTTGTAAATGCAAAAATACAATTTTTGGCCATACAATCCAAAGAGGTTGAGATATTAAAGAGTCCTGAAAAAAGGGTAAGACAATGAGAATGTTTAAAACTGGCACTGAGTCTTTTAATTCATATTATTTCATCAGTTGTCCTAGGGGTATCTTTAGGACATTGTCTTAATTTCCACAACTTTATTTTAATAACACGCACTCATCTAGCACTCACGTAAACAAAGAGTTCTCCATGTTGGCTCAAGAAAAGGAAAGGGGCTGTAGCATGACCTACTGTTTACTGTTAAGTTGATGCTATTCTGGTTTTCCTATAGACACTTGGACTCCTGCAAAAGGCTAACAGCAGTATAAACAAACCCAGATGGCATTGTTTTGACATATGTAAAATCTTGAATCTGCCATCAGAGGGATGTGAAAAATCTCTAGCTTTCCATCATCCAATTAAATAAAAATAGTCTATTCGTAATACTCAGGCAGGTATGTGCATGGCTATAACCAGGGAAACATACAGGACATTTTAAAGTCTCTCCAAAGATCTAGAAATCCCAAATTTTAGGATGTTTTAAACAACTGGCATGAATCTCTAGGAAAGAATACTGACTGGAGAAGGGAAGGCTTCAGAATAAAGGAATATGCATTACAAAAAATGGCTTCTTTACATTACTAATTTCTCAAGTGTGATGTACTGTTTCTGTTCTCAAGAAAGACATCACTAAACACTCCTAACAGCCAGGTGCAACACTGGAGGTACTCACCTCTGTCTTCTGAGACAGATGGGTTGAGACTGCTTTGAATCACCTAATCCTTTCCCCATCATTATTTGTATCTACTGCGGTGATTTTACAAGGCAGTTTAATGAAATCTACAGATATTTGAACCAGAAAAGCAAAATGGCTTTCAAATAATCCCTGCAGAGTTATCTCTGCCTCAGCAATGTCATCTTAGTAAAATCCCTATTTGCTACCAAAACATGCATGAATGTTTGCACCTCTCATTCACGGGAGCAACCCTTGGGACTTCACACGACCAAAGCCACCCCTATGCTTCCTGGGGCATCCCATGTCTCCTTGGTACAACAATCCAACATCTTTCATCCTCAAATTTCTGGCTGTTCAGGGCAGACTCCCTCCCCAGGAATGTGGCCTGTAGCAATATGTGTAAATATATACATCTTTATATCCCCTTTCTTGGAACTCATATAAGACCTAACGTTGAAGGATCTGTAACAATTACCATAATTGACGTTACATTCTATCGCTCCTTCCTTCTAATCTGGCAGAAAAATCATCTGGTCCCAGAAGCAGTTAATACAACACTACAAAGTGATTTGTGTCTATAATATATTCCCTTAATGCATCATGGGAAGAATGTGTTTAATTGAATTATATAAATGGGAAGGATTTTTCATTTATTTGATTTTTAGCCTTTCAAGTTTTACCCTGTGTTTACCTGTGCTTGTTAGTTTTAAATATTGGATGAAGGAAACAAATGAAACAACAACAAAAAATGAAATAAGGAAACACTGATGTTGGAAAAAGAATAACAAATTTCTACTTATTCAACCATTTATCCCAGGTGATACCATAGCATGCTAATAAGTCTTTTGCTAGAATACAGAAAGCCCAAACCAGAAGTCAGATTGCATTCTGGCAGGAATTTCAAAGGACAGTCCTTCCCCAGAAAACGTTCCAAGTCCACACCGACAAGTCAAAAGTCTGAATGCAATGAATTCTCATCACGATTGTTATAATAGGTCACTGAACCACGGAGAAACTTGCACAAGTTGAGGAAAGAAGCCTGTAGCAGGATGTAAAAATCAATCCTTTATCTCAAACCACAGTCTACTTACTTAAATAAAAATCAAAATCAGAGCATAGTTTCAAACATCATCTTAGGAGGAACAAAATTCAAGACTAAACATTTTGGAAGCTGAGAAAGTCTAGATAATCTCTCTGATCGAGTTCCTCACCTCCAAAAGCAGGAAGGATTGGCCAGTGGGGTAAGGACCTGTAGTTTGCCTCAAATCTCAGCCTCAGTGAAATCTAGAAGTTAGCATCTCTATGTTAGCGTACCAGTGAGGATGCCAGTCAATTTTAATTCCCTTAGAATTTGAACACAGGGTTACAGCAAGAGGAAAGCATAGGAAAAAAAAAATTCTTTTTTAGTCTCCACTTCTCATTGAGTCCTGTATTTGCTATTTACAATTGCCTACCACTTAGTGCTTCATTAGCAGCAATTGCTTCAGGAACAATTGTTTCAAAACACAAACTATTTCTGCTGAAGGTACTGATGAGGGTAATGCGAATAACTGTAGGAGTTTTGCAACTCTGCTGAAGCCAGAAGGTGAATACTGGCATACATCTTAATATACACGAGGTAGAGACATTGTCTGTCTCTATGTAGCCTTGAGTCTCACAAACACCTTGGGATTTGAAGTAACACAATACCAGGATTTGAAATCAATATTCTTTACTTTTAAGAAGAAGAAACTATACATAGCATGAACCTTAATACAAAGCCTCATTCAGTGGCTATATTAACTATTTCCAGCCAAAAGTATCACAGTGACGATACCTTCTTTCTTAAATGTTCTACTGTCAGTAACTGTCCCACCATGAACTCATCAGAACATAATTAATGTCAACTTGCAACTATGAGTTCATTATCCTTTTTAGACTGTTGTAACTACCTTTTAATTCCTTTCTGTGCTTTGCTGTGTTGCCTAGATAAGTAAGGAGAATAGGAGTCTCTTATCTATTTCAAGAGCTCCTAGAGGGATAGGCATTTCTTGTATGACAAGCTGGACTGTATTCTCCTCAATAGGAATGACAGCAAAATATTGTAAAGGAACTGTAGCTTGCCCCCGATCTCAGTCTCATAAATAACCTTCTGAATGATTGCTTGGAAGCATATGGATATAACATGGTCCAGACTAAAGAATTCAAGGTACCGATGCTGATTCTCAAAACAGGACAACAAGGAAGTTCCAAATATAACTAACCGACGAGTCAAAAACCTGTATTGAGCAGTTAAAGTCTGCCCTACTGACTATCTGTGATGTTATTTTAGGTCACTGAAAATTCTACCCATCAGACTCTCTACTTATGTCTGACTACCATTATCAAATGTTGGACATGTAAGAGCCATTTCATAGGTGCTTGCAAGAACCACTGGCAAGGCTGTTTATGCATTTACTACATCATTGGTTTGCCTTGATCACTCTGACTCAATGCTCTCCCCCAGCCCTTCATGAAGGCTTTGCCAGCTCTTGGCCTTCAGCCTATTCACCCAGGAGGCTATTGCAACCAACTTGGATTTGCAATGCAAGATGGGATGAAAGGGAGAAAGGGACTATTCAGCAACAAACAGTAGCTACAACAGGGCTATCAATGCATGAAGCCGGGTCACATCTCAAGGTTTATGCTACTCTGGATGGCCACACTCACAGAACCATGCTACAGCTGCTGAATGTATATACACAATGTCCACCTTCTGAGAAGATGATAAAGAATATCATTAAAACAAATCTCAGCAATAAACTGTTTCATGTCTGAAATGCTGCTCATTTCACTAGGATATATTTTTATTCATACTTGAAGTTTGGTTTGGCACTGCTACAAACAGAAGACTCTGCATGTTCTAATGACGATTCCTGATGATGGGGTGTATCTATGAGAAATGAAAACTGGTTTCACTCACACCTTTTCACTGCGAACTGTGACTTCTACTTCATGATTCAGGACTGTGTTTCTTCAGTTACAATCATTGTGTTTTGGGTGAATGTAGTTGTTAAAGTAACATGTGATATAAGAAATGGTACTGTAGCAAAGTAGCTTCCTATTAAAACAAACAATGGACACTGCAGATGAGAAAGATGCTCTTGGAGTCTATTTTTAGAAAAGCATCAATACTGCTAAAATTGGTTTTAGTGGTGAACAGGTGTATTAAAATGCACTCAGGTAAGCAGAGGAGATGGACAGCAAACATTTTTTTTAAAAATAGGACAGCTTAAACTCTATAATGTGCAGAAAATCAGACAGCTAGTATGAGTTTTTCCACAATTGCTTTATCCTCCATTGTCCCTTGAAATAGTGTACAAGAAAATGTACCTAATTTATTGCAGTAATATGACACTTTATACTGAACAGCAACTAAAATAGAAGGATTCTCGCAGGCTACAGCCTAAGTTGGCACCAAATTTCCAAGACAGCAGTGTGCTTTTTCATGTGTTTCAGTGCTCAGTGTATCTTAAGTAACCGTTTTGTCCTTAATGACTTGCAAAGTCTGCATAATACTTAGCAGTGAGTCCAAAAACATTAATTAGATTTAATATTATTACACATAGATGGGAAATCATATTTTCTGTTACAAGTGATCTCCACTAACAGCTCAGCCTGTGCTGTACAAGTCCTGAGCTACCCACAGATATTATATGCTTTATACACCATTGAACTACTTCTCATTCTGACACTATAATCACTCAACTCCAGCTCATCTCAGGTTGCATAGAAGGAGGGCTAATTCAGCATTCCTGTGTAGTGTCCTTCCAAATGAATGCCACAGTGACATATTTGGCTATTGTACCTCAAGCCAAGTTCAAGCAATTGTGATCCCACCAAAGTCAGGAACAGAGCACATGAATCTCCGGTGTTTACTGAAGAAATTTGGCTGTCTCCCAAAAGCATCATGTGATTCCTATCAAATAGCATTGTGGGTTTTTTCCCCAAAAATTAAAATAAACGCCCCACAATTTCTACTTACAGTGAGAAAAATAATTTTATAATAGATTCTATATATTATTGACTTCGGTATTTGTCAGTTAAGATGAAATCTGCAACTAGCCTGAAATATTTCAGAACTAGCCATTACAGGTATTTTGCAGGGTAAATGCTAGGAGGAAAGAGCTCCTGTCTGTGCTTTGACATACCTGAGCTACTCACAGGCAGGTCACAGTCTCTCTGGTGTCACCTTAAGTGCACTTATCAAGTTTCTTCATCCACGTGAATACCTGGGCCTCTTCTCAAAATGGTTATACTGGCTGCTTACTCATCTTTCCCCTGCTTCTGCATCCCACTTTCCATGACAAAGAATCTCAACTGCATAAACCATGAGAAATTTCTAGCATGCTCCGGGTCCCTGGATTCAACAACACAGCACACCAGGACCCAAAAGGGCCCCATATTGTTTATTTAATCCAGACAGTCCTGGCTCTGCATCTATCAAATATAAGTAATAATACCTTGTCAGTCTTTTTCACATACTTACAAATTCTGTTAAGCAGAAATCATCTGACTTGACAGATGGTTGTAGTGCATGGCACAACAACCCTCTGATCTTAGCTGAAAACTCTATATACTTCTGTAAAACACTATAAAGTAGTAGCAATGTAAAAATATATTATCTCTCTCTTGCTAGAAAACCATTATCCACTGTCCACCACTTACAATTACCACTAATTGTAAGTGTCAAGAAACTTGAGACAGCTGTGAAGTGCTAAAAATTGAAGAAATATTCCATAATTAAATGCACTAATTATTTCCAAGTTATACAGAAACTGTAATAGTTAAATAGTGGAGTAGCTTTAAAAATATAAACAGCTTGTAAAAGTAAATTAATGGACTGGACAGATTTTGCTATCCCTCTCCAACACCACTCCAAAACAAACAAAAAAAAAACCAAAAACAAACAAAAAAAACCCAACAACAACAACAAAGAAAAAAAATTTTAAAATCTTTACTTTCAGCATCTGCTTGGATGTTGCATAATCTTGTTATGAAGTGTGTTTTAGGGGGAGTCTCTCACCTATAAATGAAGCAAATTAGCACTGACAATCTGATGATGCTGCAGCAATGCTGTGTTATTTCCTGCCACATGAAGAGGTGGAAGAATTAAATAAACAGGCTCAGATTCCAGCATACCACCTCAAATGTACAGACTCTTTACTTATTTTAAAAGACACAAACTATTTTTTGATAGGGCTAAATAAATTATATATGCTGGGCTCAAATGACATATGCTTCTTTAAACATGGAGCAACTGTTATTTCTTTGGCAAGATAAATCTGCTGCTGCTTACCTGTCTGGAAGTTGAATTTACTTACACAAGTTGGAGTGCCACATTTCAGTGGGTTTAAGTGTAATCTAGAGACCATTATTATTCTTCCTTGTAGTTGCTCTGCACGCTTTTGATTGAAGGCAGAATTGCTAGCAATTAGCATGCTAAATTCTCCATTACAGATTAATCCTTCCCTTCCCCAAGAGACAGAATGCACTTTATTAAGGAGGCATCCTAGGGAGGATAAGCAAAAGCACCTCTGAGGATTACATTCCCCTTTGGATCTTTCTCCTAGACCTTGTCCATAGATAAAGAGCAGATTATTAAAATGGCTTATCCAATCCAAAGAACTGCAAAGCTAATGAGAAGAAACAATGTCATTTTTCTGTGGCCACTCTCATTTCAAAATTATTACCTTGCTTCTGTGGTCTTGTGAAAAATCTCTGATCTAGGTTTTCAGGGCATTTTACCAATGATCAGGTAAGGAAAAACAAGGTGGCTCCTGCTTGTTGCAGGCATTTAAAAGCAGCAGATTTCACCGAAGTTTTGAGCCATGCAAGACTCAATGACACTACACAATAGGGCTTGTTTATTCCACTTTTTCTTTTTTCTTTTTTTGTTTTCATTTTTGTTTTTAATCACAGACATACAGCTATCGACATGCTTGCACACCCATCCACCCACTGTCCTCTGTAAAAATTATTAAGGCTGCCAAGCAGATGCTTAAAAAGCCAGAAAATGTCAGCATTCAGTGCCATAGAGACTACCGTGGACTCCTACCCTCCTCTCAAACTCAAGGCCATTTATTATTTCTGCAGGACCCTAGTTTCAATCAGCAGTGGAGAATTTTTCTAGAAAGCTCTACTGTTAGATGCAGTTCCTCAGTAAAGCAGATTGCCTCTAACACCTTCATCCTTGTAGAACTTGGGGAGTCATCAGTAAATGAGCAAAAGGAGAGGA
The DNA here is from genome assembly GCA_025331215.1 of Actenoides lindsayi. NCBI lineage: Eukaryota > Metazoa > Chordata > Aves > Coraciiformes > Alcedinidae > Actenoides > Actenoides lindsayi. The sequence continues at coordinate 24,175 of WTSP01008339.1, forward strand.
ATCCATTAAAAACAATTAGCTGCACCTTGAGACAGAAGAAACTACCAATTATAAGATATTAGTTTTATGGAGACAAGCTATAGGTAAAAGACAACAAAAAACATTGTTTACATTTATCAAAACATATTGATTCATGAGAAGAGTTTCTACAGTCTACAATGAGAGCCAGTCAGAATAACTGATATTTTAGGGCTTTCAACTACAATTTGGCAATTTTAGGCTCAAATCCTTATTGACTCATTCACACCTGGAATGGGGGTATTTAAATGGAAGGACCATCTGGAACCCCATTTTAAATTGTGCCTTAAGGGATAGAGAGCTGGCTCACTTCATTTAGTGCTGGTGCCTATGTCCGCTTGCCTTAAATGCTAATCCTGTTTATTAAGTGATTCATCTGAACATGAGAGACACTGTCTCAGTGTTCCCAATGATGGGTCACTTCTACTGCCTCTCAGGAAACTACTTATATTACTTTGCCATAAATTATTTGGGTAAGATGACCTCATGGAGAGGTGGAGGAAAAACATGCAGATGGAAATGTGAAGAAGAATGAGCAAGCAGGACTCTCATCATCAGGAGGATAAAAGGTTCAGGCCCCAGCTGCCAGGAAGATGCTTGTATACCACCCAGTATTTTTTAAATGCAGACCAAGTATCCATACCTGGGAACAGAGAAGGTATGTTTATTTTGATAGCTACCTCTCACTATCACTAGGCTTGGTCTTTCTGATTCACAGGAACAATTTTAAATGCATCTCTCTACAATCTCAAAGACACCTCTTTGGTTTGGTCTCTTAATGACATGTCTAGAGAGGCAACATCTCTCTCTGGCACAAGGCACATTCTCGTTCTCACTTGTTTTTTTCTTTAAACAGGTCAAAGTCTTGTCTTCAACTTATGCGAGGTGGGAGGAAATAAAAATCCATTTAAAATATTGTGATCTAACTTGCTTCACCATGTAGCATATGCAACCAAAGTAAACTTAATTTTTAATTCAAATGGATATGAACTTCTGAAAGAAACCTTAAGAAAATAAAGAGCCTTAAACTAGGCTTCCAAAGTAATGTATGCTTTTTCTTGTGACACAATTCACTCTCTCAAAGATCATAACCCTTCATTATCCCTTTTGGATGTTGTGAAAATAAACAAATATTTGTGAAATATATTTTCTTGTGAAGTGTACTTCAGAATTTCCCATCAAGAAATGAATAATTATGGTTTTGGAGATAGGTTTGAAAAGTATGCAGTGAATAAAACTTAAGGCTGCATATTGAGGAGAAAACAAAATATTGAGTAGTTGCTCATTAATTAAAGACTATCCGGTTCCTGTACTGAAAGGAGTGAAGGATGCTGTGCAAAAAATAGTTTGTGATCAGGTAATTAAAGCCCTTCCTACTGCATACACATTAGGGGGTCTAATTAAGTTTGCAATGACATTTTCTATCCTTCAGGTTTCTAACTTCAAGGCTTAATAATGTTCTTTTAACATTTCTTCTTCATTTGTAATAGCACTCTGCAGTGCTCCAACAAACCATTCATATATTAAGATGTTATACAAAAATGCATCTGCTTTTATCTTTTTGTTAAAGAATTACTGAGTCTTTATACCACAGACATAAAATGAAATATGTAGCACTTTCCTACCTACCTGGAAATTCAATATCTCATTTTTTTCCCCAGATACTTTGAACCCTTACAATATGCTGTGGGATCTCCATATTCAGCTTCACTCCAGCTTTGGAGTGAACAGCTAATGAGCTCTCAGTTACACAAGAAACAACGTTGATGACATTTGCACGACAGATCTACGGATAGGTGTGAACACCTTAGAAAACAGCCATTTCTGAGACTTTTTATAAAACTGTTTCCTCTCTATGGAGCACTTTACATTTCCTATGAGCCTGGGCAAGCCAGGTAAAATAGGAAGTCTCCAACCCCATTTTGCTTCTTTCCTCCCTCTTTTATAGAGCCAGAGAGTTTAAAGCAAAGAGCATAAATTTAGAAGTAAATTGTTCAGATGTGGAAATCCTCTAGCGTGTGGAACACTGCTGCCCTAGCTTTGCTTATTCATCCTAACAGAGTTTTTCTTACTAAGGCTTGAAAAGCATTCAGTCATACATAGTTATACCTTAAAAAAAACCACATGAGGATACAGTCCTCAAAACAGAGGAATCGCTTAATCTTGTGTTGATGAACACCATCTTTCACTTCTGTACTTAAAATCTTCCTTCTTTACACGAGCTCTGCTCTCCTCCAGACACTCTAACAGGGACCAGGTGCCAGCAGCCGACAGACCTGGACACCCTGTGTTTTCCTCTGCTGCATTTGTAGGTGCTGAGGATTCCTGGGGTCAAACTGCCCAGCCATGCAGTCTGTGCTACTGGAGAAATAGAGTATTATAACTAAAATCAACACCTCTTCTCCATAACATCCACCCCTCCCCTAGGATTAATAGAACCAACTGCCACCGCATAAAGTACAGGTTACATAGACATCAACAAAAGCAATGCTTATAAATTACCTCTTCTCTGCAGTGGACAGTTTATTCCACTACATCTTCTTATCACCAAGAATTTTCTCCATCTAATTCTATTTGCTGTTCCTCAGTGAATATCAACAATAACTCATTTAGTTTTAATGACATTAAAAGTAGAGTCTGTCCTTGAGATAGCATCTAATTTTTCTTTATGAAAGCCAACATAAATTCTATCTATGAGGTCTCTGACAGCCTGGTAATAGAGGTGTTGTTAAAGTGAGCTAAAAATACAAACCAAGAAAAAAAAAAAATATCTTTCCGAGGAATCATTAGAGAAATTGATGAGGTCTGTTTGCTTTCCTTGCAATCTCTGAGGACACATTATGTATATAAAGCATGGAGGTAACACTAAGTCTGTCAAACAAAGATACTAGTTGAACAGATCTTGACCTTTCCCTCCATCTATGCAATAAAGATAAAGGTTATTACAGGAGTTCTGCAAGAACCCCTTATTATAGTTATCTCACACTTCACATGAGTTAGTAAACCTGTAAATATTCTTTTTCCCCTCTAGACAACCCCCGTGTACAGGGGGGGGCCAGGGGAAGAAAAAAAATTAGAAAAAAATCTGACCTTTAAGTCCTAGATCAAAATGCATCTATTTAAAGGAATCAGACTAATGTTGCCCAGGCAACTAGTTCTGCTATTTCCTAACTTTCTGGTTGACTTTGTAGCCTTGATATTTTCATTTGTACATAGTTATGTATCTGAATGTAATTTTTAATAATTTGTGAATTTGCACTATGCATAGCTGAGTGTTCCCTTTTGTGGTGCATGAATTTATAACTCAATAACAAAATCAACAGTCCAGGCTTGAACTATATATAGGCTCTAAATAGAAGCAACATTGAAATCTATAGGGAGCTTTTTACACATGTAAATACAGGATGAGACACACTATTTTACTGATCTAATGATATCAAGCTACTTTCACACTCTCAGATTTTCCTGTGGGGATTTGAGACCCCTCTGCAAGATGGCAGAGAATGGTGTGAAGGAACACAATTGCCATGATAAACACAGATACGGAGAACAAGGGCTGAAAACAGAGAAGGCCCATCATAATAATCCAGCTGCAGAACTGTTTAATTCAGCATTGTGCTAATGCCATAGATTTGCCCATTGTCAATTTCAATAGAGGAAAACACCAGTATACACTTTCTCTGGAGAAAGTGCCGCAGTCCTGGGCCAGGACATACCTCAAGTTGATTAAATATGAGCATAAAGTTTCTGTCCATATGTCAAGAAATGCAAACTTCAAAATGCTTCTCAATGAAAAAAGTTCTGCTGAGTGGAGAGCGTTGTGGGACAGAGAAAAGACCAAAGTTACACATTTCTCAGGAGTAGCTACCAGAAGAGAAAGTAAGAAAGTGACGCACGCCAGACACCTGATGTAGTACTTCATTTCTTCTGATACCACACACATCCCTAACATACACTTTGCTCAGCAGTTTTATGTGTTTGAATTACACATGTATTTCAGGAACAGAAGATTACCATTATACTTTGTCCTGTGTAGCTTTAACTTAAGGTAGTAACACAAAAAATTCAGCATTCATGGGACAATTTTCTTGCGTCATCTTCTTGTTCTATCACCTTTAACTGCTCTCCTCAAGGGAAAAAACACAACCCAAAACTTTTGTGTAATTATTTTTTTTCAATTTATCAAAAGCATTAAGTGCATTCTTATTTTTACTGTCTGTGAGAGGAAACAAATCACCTATTTACATCAAAATGTTGATGAATCCCAGAATTGGTTCCCAGAGTAAATCAAAATCTCGTAGATGTGATGCATGACACGCATGTCAGCCCACAATAAGGAAAGGGCATTTTTGAAGTTACAAGTCACGACTGCTAATAGACTCTTTTTACATAAAACCCTGCCAAAGTCTGAAAACACAAATACAGTTTGGTTCTTGCCTATCCATTAGTGGGTAGCAATGGTAACAATACTGAGCTTTACAGTAACAGCTCTTACACACCTGTTTAAAACAAAGATATTTGTGTTACTGCAAACAATTGCTCATAGTATAGATGGAAATTCAGTATACCTTGGAAACAGAACACAATAACGATACTTACAGAAAAGATAACGGTACACTGTAAAAAATGAAAGTAAAGTGCTTATCGAAGATAGAGTAGCTAATTATTTTGAATAAAAATTCAGTGTCCCACCAAGGTATAGTTGCAAAACATGACTTTCATGAATGTAATCTGGAGAAAGCCAGTAGAAATATCACCGAATCACAGAATGTTAGGGGCTGGAAAGAACCTTGAAAGATCAACTAGTCCAACCCCCCTGCCAGAGAAGGATCACCTAGATTAGGTCACACAGGAATGCATCCAGGTGGGTTTTGAATGGCTCCAGAGGAGACTCCACAACCTCCCTGGGCAGCCTGTTCCAGTGTTGTCACCCTCATCGTGGTGTAAGGATTGCTCCTTATGTTTACATGGAGCCTCCTATATTCCCATTTGCACCCATTACCCCTTGCCCAATCACTGGACATCAGGAAAACACCTTAGAAACAATTTTCTAATGGTGGATGAAAGAACTGTTCTGCCAAGAGCCAGTCATTTTCCCCAAGTCTGCAAACACTAGCATTTTAATAGGCCAGATGAGCAGTAACCTTTAGCAGTGTTGGGGAGGTGGCGTGTAATTAACATTAACCCCTTTCTGAAGGTATTTATTTACCCTCTGTTTTGTCATGGGTACTAAAAGGTCAGATCCAGCCCTGATCCCAAGCATCATTATGTGTTTCTTAATGCTTCTAGGACACTCAGATCATGAAAACTAGGAAAAACATTACAGTTAATATGCATGTTACTTCTGAGGGTATCTGACAGCCTCAAGAAGAGGAAACATCCCCCTTGTCACCTGGCAAGAACACATTTTAAGTCCAGATCTACATGAATCTGGACTAAAATTCAGTCAAACTTTGTGAAGTCATGCTGTAGTAATCACTTTCACAGAAGAATCTTAATTTCAAAGTTGGTGATTAGCCAGAGGTGATGCAAGAAAGTTGAAGGTCATGATTTTGCCCAGAAAGAAAAAAACAAGAATTAAAAATAATAATAAAAAAAAAAAAATTAGAAAGCCTTTCTCCTTTTAGGAAACATGTCAGAACCTAAACAAAAAGCATAAAGGGTTATGAATAAAAGAAAATAGAAAGAGAATTTTGTACTACTGGTAAAACTTAAAATGTTTATTTTCTATAGTGTGTAATAAGGAAATATGTGGAATTCTGGATTCATAATTTGTCAATTGCACAGTAGGACTACATGTTGAAAATTCATAAGGTGTAATCATCAATATAGTCATGAATTTAAGAGGTAGTACATAACTTAGGATCTTCCCAATTATGTAGCCTTATCATTTTGTCATCTCAGTAGACCTTTACATTCTCCCTTTAATTTTAAACACAAAGGAAAAACAACAAAACAACGACCCTCATCTGCAATGTTTGCAGCTCAAAAATATTAACCTTACTAAAAAATCATATTATCTATTTTAAAAAAAACCACACAAATTTTCTCTGATCAAGATGAAAAAGAGTAGACGTTAATACTAATATACAGTAGACTTTTAAAGATCTTATAAGCAACCATGCACACAATAGGATCCTTTGGGGCCCTGTATTCTCATTAGCCAACACTGCATTGTCCAGAGACACTTGTCAGGACCTACCTGAAGGAAATTCAAAGTATGTCTCACTCCTGTACAATTTTTTTTCAATGAAAGAGCAGCTTAAAAAAAAGGACAACATTGGCACTAGTTCATAATAGTAATAAAGTCAGCAAGGGTTAGAACTGTTAGAGCAATCAAAAATCAAGCTATTACAGAAGCTTGAAAAAAAAACAAATTCAGACTAACAGCATATTATTACATAAATAACATTATTCTGTACTCATTTCCAAAGAGTACTCTAAAGTTTTGCTGACTGTGTAGCAGGTCCACAAAAGCCTCAAACATTATTAGAAAGTTTCAACACACAAGGACTAATGAACCTTGGAAATGCCTCCTGGGATCACAGAATAAATCCCAAGGTCCAATATAAAAGACACAAATAAAAGCTTTACTTGCTACTTTCTTTTTGAGAATAGTAGTGGACCAGAATTTTCAATTGCATCCTAAATTCAAAAGAAAACAAAAAAAATTCTCTCTAGTTACCTATGTCCTCTAGCAAAATTAGGATACAGTGACTTTCAGAGAAATAAGCTTGATGAAACTGAGATTTTTTTTTATTTTTTTTTTTTTCCTTAGTTTTTATTCCTGAAAACTTGAGTCATGCTGTTTCTTACAGGACTGGCACCAAAGTATTCCCTTCACTACTTATCAAAGTATATTTTCCTGTCTGCACTACATTAATGTTTAGTAGCTAAGTGGCAGCAAAACCTTTGCTATAAAAGTTAATAAAGACACTATGACAAATAGCATGTATGCAAATTACATCCAGCAGAACTCTGCAACAAAACTTAAATAACACAAGCAGCAAAGCTACACTAAAGGGAGTGAAAAAAAACCAACAAAATAGTATCAAAAGGAGAAATAATGAGGAAGGGGTTCTACAGAGAGACTATAAGCAGGGAAGATGACTTACTGGTCTACATAAACACTGAAATAAATGTGCTGATCTCCATGTGAAGCAAATACCTTCATTAGCATAATCTTCATTGTGTTCCCCAAATAACACCTATTTTAACACTTGCAATTTTTCTAGGTTTCATTTTCATGTACAGTTCAGCTTTTTAGCAGGTAAGCAGCCCTAGGAATATGATGCCTTGCCTCACAATATTCTGCTCATGCCTCTTAATAAAAACAAATACATAAATAAAAACTAGAAAAAAATCCATATATCAGAAATACAGTTTTAACAGATTTGTTACCTTCCCATTTGAGCTGTTATCTCACCCATGTGCAAGTTGAGGTGATTTTATGCTAGTTCAGGTGTTTTTGCTCAGCATCACTGACCATCTCATACCTCAGTATGCTACAAAGGCCAAAGAAATCAGCATCTGCAGTAGATCTTTAAAGAAAAGGTCACATGCACAACACTGAATTAGCCCCAAAATGCACACTGATTAAGTTGCCTTTGCTCTTTTCTTGCTCCTGAATGTCAGCCCTCCTAATTAGTACAAATTCAATCAAATAAACTCCCACCCCTAACATGCACTTCTCCGCCTCTTCCTGAGAAGTGCAAGGGAATGAGTAGTCACATGAGTTGTAGCTCATACTTGAGATAAAAACAAACAAAAGAACATTTTTTTTTCCCTTATACATAATTTTTAAATGATCTGATCTACCACCTGGAAAAGAGGTGCCTCTGGAACCCAGCAGAGGAAAAGGCCAAATGGCATTACAGGATAGTCTGAGCGCAAAAGCTACTTGCACAAAGTAACTCCAGAGTTTTGCAGTGGTATCTGGAAACCAAGACACTGAAGGACACAGCTGCAGCTCCCACAGTGAGGAGACTGACAGAGGAAACCATTTATGCTGCTTAGTAAAATGTAGATGCATTTGTTCAGACAACAAGTGACTGAGTCGGTTTAACAAGCAGGATAATAGCTCAGGATGTCTTTTTTATCTGAATACATAATTAAAGGGGATCAAGAATAGGCTCAGGTTTAGAAGTGGCCTTGAATATCTGCAGCCTAATTAAGATTGATTTTGTCAATCACTGCTCAGAAGATGACTCTTCTGTTTGCAGTTGGTTTCCAGTAAAACTTGTCAGCCACCGAGACATCACCGTAGCTTCTACAGGCATTCTTCACATAGAAAATATAGTGGGTTCAAACCTGACCTGTGACAGTTATATACAAATCCTATGGGTTGCTATCTTTTTGCGTTAGATTACTCATGACAAGTGCAATCAATAAGGCTTGTTAGCCTGAGGCTCAAAAGGGCTGTAGCTATTTTTTTCCATCTCAGTCTGCATGCATAATATGATAGGGCAGCGAGGAGGCACAGATGAAGCGGTTTGTTATTTATGACAATATCAATCAATGCACTCTATTACTAAATGAATTAAGTAGCACTGCAATAACTGGCTTTTCTGCTGCAACTTTGGTTTTTAAAAATTGCATAGAAGAGTGATATTGATCTGCATAAGTCTACTGCCATTTTGTTACAATTTTTTCATGATGGAACAGAGTCCCTTCTACCACTGCCCCAAAATTTATGTAATCATAAAACTAGATTAATCTAAAGACTCACAAAAGGACCTGAGTAGGCTTAAGTCTTTGAAGTTCAAAACCGTGATTCAAAAACTCCCAGCAAAGCACCTGGTTGACCCAGGAAATTCCTAAACTCTTTCACAATTTGACATAAAGGGTCCCAAATTTCCTACAGTTCTGTTTCTCTGAATGCTCAGATCTACAATTCTACAGTCAGATATGTTGCTGCTGCCTGATGTTGGACCTAGTGAAGATGGACCTACTAAACACTCAGTGTTTTCCAATGCTAGTAGTGCCCTTGGTGTCATTACAAAGGGAAGTGGACAGAATAAAATAAGATGACATAACAAGAAAAAGGTACCTTGGGAATTAAACACCTGTGGTCATTTTGAAGTGAAGGACATGGTTTCAGCTCTGCATCTCATCTGAAGGAAGCTTCATCATGGAGGAATCATTTCTCTTGTTTACTGCTACTAGAAGAGCCATTTCATTCTGGCTCACTGGGCTAGAAGATCAGAAAACAATGGGCAACTAAAATGCAGCTCTGGGCTAAAGCCACTCACCTTATCATGGGAAAACCTCAGGAGATGAGGGATTTGGTGTTAATCAGGTGTGCTTTCGTCCCTTGAAGGAGGTCCAAGACATAACAAGACCTAAAAGAATGATCCAAGGTAGGAGGAAGTATATGGAAAAATCTGTGTGACTTGAGTGATATGAATGCTGGGATTTCAGCCTTTAGCCAGATATAAAGAACATGGGAAAATTTCAGCCTATTTGCCAAACCCGAATCACAGTGAATCCATACATATAACCATGTCTTTGAAAGCCAGCAGGTTAAATTGGGCCAGGAAGTTACTGAGTAACATGTGATAGAAACATGTGTAGTCAGGGGATTTAAGACAAATTGATAAAAGACAGGCCAAAGTTCACTGTCTAGGGCTGCCAAACATCTAGGACTGAGTGCACTGCTACTTCATCTGTGGCACTGTGATGTTTTGTTTATGACTGTGCCTGCTGCTGCCCAGATAATGAAACCCTGTGGGACTATTTGATGTTGCATTAAGTTTTGTGCCTGAACGCACAAGGGTTCCTAGAAGGCAGCAAGAGGGTTCTAGTTGTTTTGTAATGTTACAGAAAATGGCAGCAAAACTGGTGTAGAACTTAATGCACAATTGCATGGTAATATCCAAGCATTTGGCTACATACTTGGACAACCACCAGTTACCCTTTAGCATTCTTCCTTCTTTTCACACCTCAAAGCCAATGGCATTTTCAGTTTTTGTAGAGTCTTTTGGGGGACAGTAGAGAGGTCAGGACAAATATCTTCTGATAACTACAAAGCTATAAAAAATGCAGTCCACGATAAAATGGCTTTATAAAGAACAAGGGCTTCAGAGGCCATGAAATCAGTAACAGTTTTTCTTGAATGACATTTGGATGAGGATCACCAAGGAAAGGCTTTGGTGGGCATGGAACCAAATGTGAAACCTGGAGTCCCCAAATTCAATCTAATTTGTCCACTGAACATTCAGCTTTTATGCAGATAAAATGCAGAAAAGGGATGCTCTGGAGTGTGAATAGATTTATTTTTAGATACACAGTGAAAGCATCTCCAAAGAGGGAACATAGATGTGTTCTGTTGGTTTTTATTTGTTGCTTTTTTTAGAACTACAAGAATAAACAATGATTGCAATTGATTATAAGGATTCTGTTAGTGTAGAACCAACTTTCATTTTGGTATATGCAGCTAGAGGAAATTTCTTTCCTTCCACTTCCCTTTTACAACCAACTGTATGAAATAAGAGCCTGGACTAAGTCCAAGGGACTAAACCAATTATGATAAATAGCTAAATTTGTGAATATGTAGAATCAACTGATCATCGTATAATTACTTATACTCCCGAGGCTATGATAAAAATGTGGCAGCAGAATCATCGTTATTTTCATCACAGTAATTATAAATCATCATCGTTGCATTCTTGCAGATATGGCTGGATGAATGCCACCTGAAACTCTGCCTTCCCTCTGCGTCTCAGATTTGCTTCTCCACTGTCCTATGATTTTAATTTATTTTTACACACACAACTGCTCCGCATGTTTGCCAATAACTCTTCAAACCTGTCTTAAATATCTGTGAATCTTTAATTTCATACGGTTATTCCTTGCAGATCACCATTTCTGTTAACCTTTATAATGATGTATGCATTACCACGTGCACATATTTCTCAGCCTGAAACAGCATACACGTTTTACAAGGCTATAATCAAATAACGTCCATGGATTATAAACATAGGTACCATCATGTGCCTTCAAAGACTAAGGCTAAGCACTAAAAGCTGACCTCCAGCTTAGTAGCGGGAAAAGAAGAAACAAAGTTAGGTGAAGGATAGTGAAAAGTCAAGGCCTTATTTCATGGCAATGTGCTGCTGCAGCTTGTTTTTAAAAATCAAACTGCAGATACACATTTGCTTCTAATGACTGGCCAGCCACAAAATACAGGCAAGAAGAAAGCCCCCCAAAAATGAATGAGTAGGCAGAGAAATGGTTTTCTAGGGAAAAAAAAAAAGGAAAATAAGCTTCACAGCAAATGAGAAAAACTAACTTTTAAGTTCAGCAAGTATAGAATTGTATAGCCCCTACTCTACAATATGTCATGTTCAATACCTAATTACAGGTGTGGGATGAAATCCTGGCACTATTGCAAATTTTATTATGGAGTTATTTGGAATCAACATTTCAGATTTCCTAAATTGTTATGCTTCATGGCTCATTCTGCAAATGTAAATGCATGACTTAAGTGCCCATATGTTTGCCAGATCACGGACTAAAATCCTCATTCAGATGAGTAGTTAGTTGTACCTGAATAACCTCACAGATTTTAGAAAGCATTGTTCAAAGTCAGCTTCTTTCTTGCTTTAAGTGGAGGTGGTCCTGCTGAAGAGCGGATATTGAGAACTTCCAAAACCTCTATAACTGTTTTTAGATCCTTTTCCACTTCATAATTTTGACAGAGAAATTAAAGATCTCTCTGAACTCTATAGGAAACTAAAAGCTATCTAGGTTTTAATCTTTGCTGTGCTTTTCACTACAGTATATAGTGTAGACTTGTAGAAACAACTAGAACAAAATCAGTCTAATGTCTAATGTGTCTAACACGGCCCAGTCTAATAGGACAGATGAATTGTTAAGGGAAAGAGTAAAATGAGAGAAAGGAAATAAAGTAAAAAGAGGTAAACAGCGTGAAAGAAGTTGTGAAGATGTGTTTTTCATTTCTGCAGTTCACAAAACTCAGCAGCACACCCAGAAGCTACTAGAAATCACCTCCATGGCCATCAGATTTCAAAGAATCAGTTTCTCAAAGGATGACTAACTTTCCCTTCTTTCCCTTTCTTTGTGCATATTTTCATGCGTCCCACAGTTTCTGCAAATAGCAGGATGGGAGAGCACATGTGAATGCTTTCTCCTCACTATAGTATGTAATCTTGAGATTTACTGCCAACAGAAAGTTGCTACCTGTAAGTGTGTCAATCGTGACCTACGTGACTGTTATACAAATCACAACTACTTGAAATTTTCAAAATCATTCCACAGGGATAGCGTTTGCTTTGGCTGACTGAATTTCATTATGGTTTGTTGGGTGTAATTTGTTAACACAATGTGCTCTCTACAGAAGTCAGCTGCACACTTCAGCTATCTGCACTGACATAAAGGACTAAGAAAGTTAAGAAAGGATCTAACTCTGCTTAGATATTACAAAACTGTTCTCAACGCCAAAACTGAGAGGGCTTATTTTCCTTCTGGAGGAAACAAAACCAAGAAAGGGCTACATGTATCACTGTTTTATCTCCATACCTTCTTCAGCATAAATCATTTATGGGTTTGTTTGTGTGCTTGTGATCTTGCAGTAAGAAACAAGCTGAAATTAGTACGTTTAAAGAGATTAGAGAGCTCTTATAAAGGACCTGATATTGGATGCAGAAAAAAAGCCTGAATATATGCATCTGAGACACAAATTAAAAGCAGGGAAAACTACCTATTGTAAAGGTATGTAATGAACAGAGTGACAGGTGCTTGAACAATTCCATTGTAAAACAATTTAGAAGTCATAAGTTGGAAAGTTTTCCTAAATTTCTAACAAATATTTTTGTTTTCCAGAGACCTCTTTATGGGAAAAAAATACTGAAGTGTGCCCTCTTCCTTGAAGAGAAATATCTTTTCCCTGAAGTAAAGATATCCTTCAAAGGGGATGAATCTTGGTATCTGTTCTCCTGACTAAATTCTATCTGTATTTATTTACTAATAGACCACAGAAGGCTTTTCAAGAGGCATTTTTTCAGTATGTTTTTCTTTCCTTCTCCTATTTAACTGAAGTCCAAATGAGAAAACACCAAGAAGCACCTGCTGAGCCTATGCACTGTGCAAGTGTTACCTTTAATGGATACTCCTAATAGAATGACTTTGTTCACCAGGTACACAGATATTGTGACTGGCTTACAAGTACTCCTGGTCTGAAAGACTTGACAAGGAGAACTGAGTAACTATGGACCAGCTCTGTAGTGCAGTGTGGTTATGCTTTTGATGTTTAGAAAGACTCTTAATGATGACAAATTGTAAAATCAAATTAGAAAACCTGGATCCAGAACTCAGACTGCAGTTTTCTTTTGATACTACTATAAAACTCCTGCCTGCAATCTCAAGAATCTCAGATCTTCCCCAACAGCAGCCAAAGAAAAGACTTGAAAGCACCAGCCAAAATCTGCTATCATCCCATTGCCAAAAGGATATGTACCTCTTGGATTTGTGAGTATATATTGAAGGAGATTATATGGAATTACTAGGCATTATCATAATTGCTTTAGTCTTCAAAACAGATCCCAAGTGAGAAGTGCAAAGTTCTTTCAGATCAGCTTTCTTAAATTAACTGGCACAAGTTTGGATGCTTTCTTAACTTTATATCAAGATGCAGAACCTCCTGAGACAACCATGACACATATTTTAAACTGAGCCTCATTTCCAAATAAAAGCTATTGTAAATGAAATTATTATTTTTGAGAGCTGAATGTAAACATGAAATACTCCAAGGCAGACAGTCTTCCCATATAAATTCTCCAAAGTCTACCAAAACTAATCTCAGGAAAGCAAAGATCTTCTCCAAATAAGATTTGTCCATTCTTATCACTAATGTGGGAGTCTGCATATTTCATATTAAAATAAGTGACTCACATTAAATGTTCTCCGAGTACAACAGTTTGACTAGTTTTTATTTGAGCTGAATCTCATCTCTTCTCCAAGCTGTAAAGGTATATAAATGGAACCTTTTATCATGTTTCCAAGACTGGCATTACTACCACCAGCTCATGAATACTTATTCCCTGAAGGATGAAACTTCTTCAAGTAATACTACTTCAGGATTTACTCTCCAGCTTAGTTTGCTCACACTTTATTTTATCAGTGATTACTAACTCCACAAACATAAGCTCTATCCTGCAGAGCAGGTGTATGCAGCTCCCCAAAAGTGTCAGATGCATATTGAAAAGTTCTGCAGTTAAGTTAAATTTCAAAGGAAAATGGAGAGGCTTTTTCTGCAGGTACTAATTTTTGCTCTCACTTTTTTTGTACCTCAAGGGATCTTTTAAGGATCTTTCCCCCTGAGAAACAGCTTTGAGAATCAGAAGTATAACTAGTATAATGACCTTCAAGATTAATGATTATCTAAATGTTTTTAAAATTCTCGTTCACTAAAACCTGGAAGATACTGAAAGAATATCAAATATACACCATACATTTGAAAACACAATGTGTAAAAATATGTTCTTCATACTAAGAGTAATACTTGTATTACATTTTTCTTATATCATTAATGTAACTAATTATTCATTCTGGGTAATTAGGCAACATAGCTAATAAAATATATTAAATATTTCTATTTTATCTATATTAGGCATTAGAGAAACACTATTTCCAGACTTGCAATATTCCAGTACAGGCATTGGCAGTAAAAAAAACCGAAACCAACAAAAAACAATCCCCCCCCAAAAGCTGATAAAGTTGTTTTCTTAAAGTTTGCTTCTTAACCAAATAATTTTAAAGTTTTTTTCCGCAAGGTTATAAAAGTCCTTTTTTTTTTCTTCCAGCCTCTGGAAAAAAAAATAAATCCATGTTATGCTGAAATGGGGGAACTGGGAGAAAGGGAAGTCTACAAAGAAGGTAATTCCAACACTGTAAAGATGATGTCACTACAGAATTACTGGGTTAGTAAAGGCAAGAAATTATAACTTATCGGGCAATTGTAATTGTGTGTCTCTTTGTATTTTATTCTGTTTTTTTTAACATATAACAAGGCCACCTCAGTTACATAGAAACATCTGTTTCTATTTTATATGTCAGTTAAGTAGAAAAAATGAAAAAGTAATTTGTCCCTATGTTCATCCAAGGAAGAACTGAGGGGTAGACATTGAGCCAGCACTTTTCCTTATCCTTACAGTTCTGGGATCCCTGAAGAGGAAGGGCCCCAGTAACATCAATAGGCTCCTAAACAGACCATAAAGGAGAAACGCAGCAGAATGCCCACATAACTGAAGAAACTTATGGGACATGTGACCTTTGACAAAGAGCCGAAGAAAATTAAATTTTAACACATCAGGATCCTCCCTCTAACTCACCCAGGCCCTTGCATGATACCTGATTTTCCATCTCCCCACCCCTGGACTGTCACTGCGCAAAGATCCAATTTTAATGCTGAAGATAAATTTCTGTGAATACAATCTTTCCTCAAGAAAGTATCTCAGAAGCAGTTCCTAGTGGCTTCTTTGTAGCTGATATGTGTCTAGCAGTAGGAAACACCAAGTGTATTAATCCAAAGTGGGATACAAATCTGCTAACCAAGGAGACAAGAAGAGGATGAGCAGAAATAAGAAAACCTTGATTTCTGCTGATGTTGACAGCCGATATAATGAAAAAGGTCTTTATTTCAATCTTAGGTATTGAAGCTCTGGTTATTAACTATAGCATTCTACTTCTCTGTTTGTCTCCTCCTCTGTCTCCTTATCTCCATTTCAGGTGTCAGGGTTTTCAGGTGTCATGGTAATTCTGTCCTTTTTTGTCTTCCTTTTCCAAGTTGCTAACCAGTTTACTAGTGTGTCATCACTACACCTGGTGTCTATCATGTTCCTTTGCTTAGGCAATACTCTATCAAAACCAAGTATCTTAATAAAATCTGACTTCTAGAGTACTTTGAAATGATTCCTTTATAGCTTGCCCCTTCTTACATGTCTTATCCACTAGACACAAGAAACAAGTTTCTACTTCTCTGTTAGTTAGCATCTCACGACAGGAATAATCCAAAGTTTAGAAAGGGCTCAGAGCAAAACAGGTACAATTTTGTAACAGTTACTGAAGACCCAAACACTTCAATTCAAATCACCAGAGTTGATAAACTAGTTATTTATTTGGATTAATCTAATCTAAGAGTGAATTGGTAGAAGGGACACACTTTCAGCAGCAGGACAACCTGTCAATTTTGTAGTACAATAGAACAGTACAAACACTCTTGTTAGTTAGTTCCCCAAAAGAATTGGCTGTTAAGAGAACTAGAGCCATTCTCAGTTGTTCCAAAACATACCAAACAACTGCAAAGAAACTCACTAAGACTTGAGCTCTGGAAGCATTTGGATTGAAGCACCATTTGTTCCATCGTTATTTTATAATTTGTAAAGACACCTATTTATAGCTTTACAGATCATAGAACATGATTTGCAAACAAAAATAATAAAACTTGGTCTACTGATATAAAAGTCTTGCTGGCTAAAATCCCCTGTCTGAGAGGAAATGTCCACTATTGTTCACATTAGTCACCTTAGCGAGATGCCACTAACATTGACCCTCTTAGTAGATGCCTGGAAAGGAAAATAATAGCTTCCTGGCTGTGGCAGACAAATGTTCTGGCAACAACTGGAAGACACATATGGTTTAGGGCCAGACTTCACCAACCAGAACCATGCCTACCCCTCATTCAACTTCAATCTGTTAGGGCCAACACTATGGAATCATACCCTATACTCACTAGCATGAAGCAGCGGAGGGACAAGATAAAAGATCTGGGTTGTAGGAATGAGAAATAAAGGAGCATTTCACAGCCTTCCTGTGCTAAATGGTTATAGAAAAGGTACATTTCAGGCAACTTGCAAAGAAATAAGACTGGGAGGTCAGTGAAGATGGCACAGACTGCAAATAACCACATTTCTTGCAGTTTCCTAGGTCAGGGTGAACTGCTGCCAAAAACCAAGCATGGAGAGTTATTGAAGACATTAGTGAATAGATATCATGGTAATATCAACATTAAATTCTCTAGACTCCACCTTAATATTGCTATACAGTTAACCAACTATAAAAGCACATTGTAAGGTCACAGAATACATAGAAAATTCAGTTAGCTTAAGGCTAACTCAAGTATCTCAACACTAAAGGGTAATTTGCAACCTAAGTATATCCATTTTATACAGGCATAAATCCATACAGAGTGCACTTAACAAAAACAGATATACTGACACTTTGAGTTATCCTCCCAATGGGAGGACTGCCCTGACAATACCAAGAAAGACAGGTTTCCTGAGAAGATGCTCAAGGGGCCAAGTTTGCAGCCAACTGAGTAAGCTAAACTAGAATTAGAAGCAAATTAGTAACACCCAAATGACATCTCAGAATCAAGCAGTCTTAAATCAGAACCGTCCTAAATACAACAAATGGATAATGGTTGCCTCTTCAAAACCTGTAATAACATAGCTCTTATAGGAAAAGCAATGAAAACCTCTGAAAAGCCTTGCTTCCCTGCAGCGAGACTGAATTGGTTCCTTCATTCCTACCTGAAAGTAGCAATTCACTATTTTTTCTTTGATTCCTAGAGCAAAGGTGCTGGAAAAGAAAATAATCCATAGATACTTACTGTTTAACACCTATTTGCCTGGCAATAATTACTGTGCATAGAGGAGATTAAATATATCTGAATACTAGTACTGCAGGAAGCATTTTAACAAGACAAGCGGAAACCCATTCTCTAATCCAAGCAAACACTGCAAAAATTTTCATTGCTACAGATAGAATTTTGCCCTGGCCTTGCTTGGAGGGTGCTAGGACTAGGAGCTAAAAGGTGCTTCAGAATAAATTAGCACAACTGTAAATCTGACAAGAAGATTAATATTCTAACTATGTTCATGATAATTAACTCACCAAAACAGTTCCACGATCATTATCCGGCTAGGGTGGAAATGGGAAAGTTTACAACACTCCTGTAGATTTATAAGCCAATTAAGAGTGACCCTCCTTTAGATTTCATTAGAAAAGCTTCTGGTTCAGCAAAAGCTCACACACGCAAGTAAGAATTTACCTGAGGAAAGGGAATGGAAAGGATCTTTATCACCGCTATTAAACACTTTTCCAGCTCCCCCGAGAATTGCATATTCCCAACGCATCCTCAGCCTTCTGTCAATTCTCTATCCCTTTCACAGCACCCTCATGCCTGTAAAAAGCGGGGCCGACACTGTGGCACTTCTCTGTGGGGCAAGCTCTGGTCTGTACCTTGCATGACCCAGGTGTCATGGTGCAGCACCACAGATAGACTACCTATCTTGTGATCTAGCTTTGGGGCTAGGGCTCACAGTCACTCTTCCACCCAAAGCCATCTTCTCCCTTCCATGTGCAGTTGACAGGTGTGTAAGAAGCTCCACCAGTAACAGACCAGTCCAAACTTCTGTTTAATATGCACAAGTATGTGCATGTGTTTGAACAGAGTATGAAGTATCTCCTTGCTATCTATATCATTTTTCCCCCTTCACTGCCTTTCTGTACGGATTCACTGTTTTAATATAAGAGCCTTCTCTGCTACTATCAGAGGAGTCTCACTTTATCTCCAATTCCACAACTTCCGTCTTCTTTCAAAACTTTGTCTAAAGAACATCTCTTTTTTCCTTTTGTTGCATACGTCTATGCCTATTCCATCCCCTTTCCTTTGTGTCTTCCTGCATAATTGCGTTTTCAGCTTTGTAAAGTGTTTTTCAATATAGATAGCAAAAAAACCAAAAAAACAAAACAAAACAAAAAAAACCAAAAAAATCCTAACACCCAAGCTATCTAAAATAAAATAGCATTGTACCACAGCTCACACTTTTGTCCCAGTAATATACACAATTTGGACTGACTCAAGCTGTGGTGTGTATGCAGGTAAAGTAAATTCTGAATTATTAAACACTTAAAAACATTGAAAAATCATTTACTTGTTACAAGCAGTAAGATTTATGTTTCATGTCTCACAATCAATAGTTAGTGTGTCCACACACAACTGATTTATCCATATTGAAAATATAATTATAAGTCTAGTTTGCTCTGAACCACAGAGTCCTTTTGTAACAAGATTATTTAAATACAAATGGGGTTGGAAAATTGGTTTTAAATGGCTAATCTGTCTTGTCTTCAATTCCAGCTGCAGAATTTACTAACATCATAAACACAGACTGAGTGAAAATGTAAGAGGTTTTGTGATTCTCCTCGCGATCTGTCTATGCAGCGCTCATTAACGGTGAAGTTGATGGGAGCTGTATGCATGCCGTGAGAGGAGGATAATAAGCCTTGTAATCTCTATAAAGGGAAAGGGATTTTTCCTAGTGATAGGTCATATATACTGGTGTGCAAACGTCTGTTTTAGCAGCATCCCAATAAAGAATTTATGTACTTAGGTCTCAGATGCACTGAAGGACACATATGCCATATGGGTGGACAAAACATACACCCAGACAGCTGGAAGCAGCTCCTTAGGAGCACCATTTGCAATGTGGAGCATCAGACATTTGTGAAGACATGATTAGGAAAAGTTTCATCTGGGCAGATTTACTCAGGGATTATGAAAGGAGTTACTGCCTTCCTGCTGTTGCCACCAAATGTGGCCAATGGTCCATTACATGCAGGGGGGCAAGGCTGTGCCAGCACCACCTCCTCCAAGAGAGCACTGCAGTACAGTCACCTGGGAATACACTGCAACTTTGTCTCTGGGCGATGCAGACGGGCTGAGAGAAACCACAGTTCAAATCTGACTTCAGTGAGTAGATATTAAGGGTTTCTGCCACTTTTAATTTAGCAGTCATAGTGGAGAAGAAATTTCAATATCTTGTTTTCTTTTGCTGGAATGCAAACAAATTAAAATGAAGTGAAATTTTTACTTGAAATCAAATGCTTGTCTTGAAACTCAGGTACTTCTTACAGCCTTCTTTCCAGCAATTCAATATATTGATATTCTGTCAAACTGTTTGTCACATAGTTGGTTATATTACCTTCAGAAAACAAACAAATTCACCAGACTATCTAGGTCCCTTATATACATAATCTCCTCTTTCAACAGCTGCAAATGAGTGATATATTGTCAACAAGTAACATCTGGTATGAGACATTCAGTAATATCCATACAGCAAAAGTACAAACTTCCAGCTAGTTTTACTGAAGTAGAAGCTGTAGCACTAAACCTGACAGTTCCAATGCATATCAACATTTTATATTGGCACAGCAGACATCATCTAATGATCATCTGCTTTGGCAAGCCACCCTAACCACCCCAAAAAAAGAATCGGATACAGATTCCTAAGGTTGAAACTACCAATCTTGTGACAGGCTGGTATGGAGTACACTGCCACAGACTGTGACCCTGAAAGTTACTCTGGGGTGCTGCTTCCCTATCCTTTTGCAATGGTCCACTTCACTGCCTTCCCTAAATCCAGAACAATGGTTCCTTCCTAGAGGTGTGCAAGGAAGAACTTCCCTTAGAGCTGTTTAACAGACAGGTATTTAGGACACACACCATGTTGTACTTGTCCTCATTTCATCCAAGGGTCTGAATTCCATAGAAAAACTTGAACAAAGGGGTAGACAGTAACAGTACACTTCTAATTTTCTTCCTAGCTAGAAAAAAGCTTAAAGAAAGGATTACTGCCAATAAAACAGAAACATTGCAAAATTTAAAATTATAATTCTAGACATGCTTCTGAAAGCCTCTTTGGCTTTCCTATTTGAGCTCTGAATGGCTCTCAAGATCTAATTTAGTTCAGTAAAACAAATCCAGAAGTGCCAGGAAAAAATAATCACCTTTCTTTTTGGGTAGAATAAAATATATACAAAAGAAATTCCTGACCTTCATTAATTCCCTGTGCAGGCATAAAAGCTCCTAGGTGTTAACAAGACTTGCCAGTTTAGGTGGACTGCAAAGTCTAATGAAACATCAAATGAGACCACTTTGAATTTTCACTATCAGATACTTCCTACAGCAAAGTTTGGTAATGCAATCTAATAATCCCTACAAGCCTTCTTCTTCTGGACTGGAATTATGTCACTGGCTCATGTGGTCAGTGTGATTTCTAGAAACTAACATGAGGGGAAAAATACCCAAATCCTTCCCCAACATCACCTTTTCAGCACAACCAAATTCTATTTTATTTTTCCCCAATTATATATAAAACTACCCTACGTAGTCTATGGTGGTTTCCATTAGAAAAGTGTACAAAAATTACCCCTCTAAAGATCTACTGAAGGTTTTGAATTTTTGCTAGGGTCTGCTCTGAATCAACTTCATGCCTAATCACTTAGTAAAACAAGAGAGTTCAGGTTCTTCATAAACCCTAATTCTCTGTCAGATGCCTTCTAGGCTTGCTCTTATTCTTGTGTGCAATATTACGTGCCAGATCAGAAAAATCACAAAATTGGATCCTTAGGGAATAAAGATTTGCTATAGTAAATTCTACGCATGATATTTTCAAGTTTACCTTTAAGAAGAAAAATTCATAAGAGAAAATAAAATTACAATAGTTTCCAAAAAGGAAAGGACTGAAAAGTTAGACATGTAATTAAAAATTAATTTGACTTAATATAAAATTTTAACAAGACACAATTTTTTCAGTGAAGGAAGCACTTAATGACACTAAGTCTTTAAAAATTTCTCAGTTCTGGATTTCTGAGTCCTAAGGGTGGAAGTTGAGAACCAGATTAAATGCTCACTATATGCAGTCCCAAATGAAATTTGACTGGTTTTAACAATAAAAAAAAAAAAAAAGTATCTGGAGCAAAGATAGCCTAATATAACTTCATAAATGACAGGCAAAGCAGAGCCACACTTGACAACTTTATGATCATGCCAAAGTTGCTTTTCTAAAGGAAGGAGGATTTCATCAGTTTTCCCTAAATCAAACCATGATAAAAACAGAGACAGTGGCAATAGAGTGGATTTTAAGACTGTAGAAGTTAACCTCTCGCTACATACATGCCCACTGCCTGCAACATGCTCAGGGAAAAATTAAGTACTCCTTCTTTCCTCTTCCTGCTGCACCACAACTCTCCTCATTTACAGTCATCTTCTGGAATTGAAATCTGCTTTTGCAATACAGCATTTAACCAAGGTGTTAACCAAAGGAAAAGTTATGACAAAACCAGAATTCTACTTGGTCACCCTTAAAATGTTCCGTTTTAGTTTTGTGAATAATATGTTTCATTTACCACCAAATACTTCCATGCTATCAGAATCTGCAGAACTACAGAATGTATGACAGAGAGGATGCTACCATTCATTAACAATTTACTGTTATTTCACATTTTCCAATATGAAAAGAAGACTTTTAAACTTCTCCATCCACACCTGAGGTGGCACTGCTGCTGCACGCAGTCTTACCAACAGCACCTGGCATGCCCACACATTGAACTTGTGACACAGCGAGCATCAAGTCTGTATTAAAATTTTAGGAAAAGCCTTGAGCATTTTTAGTGTATCTGCTAAATCATCCCACAACTCATGCTACAGCTCCAGCCTTCTCCAGCTGAGGAGCAATTTACCACCCACCTCCCCCAGCATGAGCTCTGCTGTTTCGGCCAGCAAGCCTGCATAAGACACAGAGTTAATTTCCATATTTCCCAGAGAAAGCATGTAGATGATTAGCCCCATTTACCCTGGTGTGCCTGAATCAAAACCAACCAGCCACAGAAGCATGCAGGTCATTCTGAGTGCCCTGAGCATCCTCATAGTCTGAAAAACAGTGTTGTCCTGAGGGCCTAAACTTGTATTACACAGACAGTGACATAACCCATTTAGATCAAAACACACTGTAGAGTCACTCAGGTTTGCTCTCTCACCACTACATCACATCTCAGATCCCGAAGCCATTTCTCCAAATGCTAAAATGCTCCCAAACCAGAAAAATCTGTGGCCAAAGACACCCACAATTCAAACCTACCCAGATGGTGTCATCTTGTCTGTACTGTTTCCAGTTGTGGCCGGTGTCGCTGAACATCAGTGTATAGCTGGTTACCCAGTCTGAGCTCCCGTACCTGCCCTGGGTAGCAACTGCGACAATCTCCACTCTGTCTCCCAAATCAACCTGGAGCCACTGTTGTTCATTTGACTCCAGTGGGGACCAGCCACCAGCTCCTGAAAGATATGGGATAAAGATAATTTAGATGACAATGACAGTACAAGAAATTATACTTGAGAAAGAACCATGTTATTATTTCAGGTCATCACAGAGGAGTCTACTTCCTGAACATCCAACTGCTAGTTTGTACTTTTTTATTAAGAAATATGCTACATGGGGTGTGCTTCCTTAAGGTTTTCTTAATTAACCTAAAGTTCATAAAGAATTTTGAATTTCTAAGAAATTTTAAGAAAATGTATTCTTTGTTACCTGGACAAATGTCAGTGAGGTTGGCACATTCTCAGTTGCAAAATATATCATATCTATCTCCACCTTGCCTGCTTGTGCAAATCTGGGAATGCTGATTTCTAACTTCAAATTTGCTGTGAGATTTTTCCTATGTTTTGAAAGACGTGCAAAAATGCTACTTATCTTGATTTGAGCCCTATTAAGTATTTGAAAGAACAGTTTAATTACAGGTTGGAAAGGCACTTCAGAAGATAAATTGTAAAGCTAGAGACCATTTGATTGACCATCTAAAAGGACTGCCTTTATGCTGGAAAGTATCCTCTTCCTTACACAAGATGCTTGTTAAGTGAACTCTATTTTATCTTAAAAGAACAAACACAATCTTCCTAAGGACAAACACAAGTTGCAAATTACCCACTTCCATGACCCACTTCTCCATTCAGAAACGGAGACTTCGGAATTCATGACCACATAGAAGCTGATAGTTTGAACTCGTATTTGTCCTTCCAGAGTAAAGATGTGTACTACTCCTTGAATTCTTCAGAGGTTAAGCAGGCCCATAGTAACATTCAGCCAATGAAACATAGAATTGCAACCACTGCTTGCATTTCACCACTTCACTTACTACAATAAATGCGAGCACTTATGATTAAAAGGAAAACCCTTCCAGACTGGAATATATGATTTTATATTCTCTTACTTTCTTTTACGGCCTTAAATTATAGGATGTGCTTATTTTCTTCCACTTGCACACATTTATTCTTAGTACACACATGGCATTCACTTCAGCCTTAAGAAGAAGTGGGCATTGTAGCTATGAATAAGCCATTAACAAGGTATCCAAGGAACAAATTTTCAGGCTGTCACTGCTTCTGCAAACCATCACCTTGTTTATTTTGCCATTATTAGAGAAGTTCATAAAAGGACTTCTGTGTGATTACAGTGAATACAATCACATTGGGAAGGAAAGAGCGAAATGCAGAACTGAGAGTAAAGCATTAAAAAAATCCTCATGTAAACTACAGGAATGATTTTGAATATGTGTATCTAAAAATAAGCATCACTCAGCTTTGGTTATGAAGAGATTGATTTACCTTGATATTTTAAACTTGACTGAGCTGTCTCAAAGCTGCTCCATAAAGAGTTTATTGAAGTGAACTGATTTGAAAGATCAATAAATGTGGTTCATATTAAAGAACTCAATTACAATACCTTCATCATTTAAAAAAAAACAAAAAAAAAACCCTAACCAAAAAACAAAAACACCTCTTGATTTTCCTGGACCACATTGTATTTTCCAACTCACAACTGATATTCTTTGTGCAAGAATAGGTGTTAGAATTTTTGTTATTTACAGTTCATTAAGACGGGATTTAGTTCTAGTTCTTGAAACTAAAGTGTGTTTGAGGCGTGTTTGTTCCATAGATAGAATTAAGTATTGCCCCTGCTCCCCTGGATGACTCAGTCTTCATTCCTCTAAGAGAACTCTCCAGGGAAAATAGTTTGTAACCATACCAATGCGTACTGGCTGCTAGTGTCATGCTCTTTTATCTTTTTCAATCGCAACAGAAGTATTCATCGCCATTGTCAAACAGAATACTCTCCCCTACGAGCACACCATGAAAAAAGTAATGATAATATTAGGAACTGCAATACTCAATTCTTCTCTGACCACTTCATAGCTCTCTTTTAACTCCGCACCTGTTAACAGCTTATGTAAGACTATAGTGCTTCCCTTTAAAAATCTCATCAATGTTTCTTCTTTCACCTCACCTTTTTTTGTTTAATTTTGAATGCCATATAAAGACTATTTCTGCCTGGCTTTTAAGATACAAACTGTATAACTGTGTTCAAAGACAACAAGCTGCATATTTCTTCCACATGGAATTGTAACTAAAGTAATTTCCAATATCTGAAATAGACTCTGAACACAATAGTTGCTACTTCCTTTACAGTTTTATTCCAGGAACTGCCAGGACATAGAGATTCAGTTCAGAAGTGCTGGCAGGTTTTTGGCACAAAGCTGTTCCTTTCAATGCTCAAAAAACCCCTTATTCTAGAGGTTCTCAGTAAATATTAAAAGAAAGGTAGGCATTGCCATTTTTCCTTTATTGTCTTTCTACAACATAAACAGCAACAATTAGATGGAGGATAATCACTTAACACAAATAATTTGTTTGATGAGCTTCCCATTAAAGGAAAAAAAACCCACAAAAAACCAAAAACAAACAACAAAACCAAACAAAGCACCACCAAAACCAACCAACCAAAAACAACAAACCCCGCAAAAAACCCACACAAACACTTTGCTTTCATAAATTCTTAAGCCAAGCTTATTACCATGCATACTTTCCAGCAGTTAAACATAATAACTTCCGTCTACTCTATGTAGTTTATGCTTTCTCCCTTCTGCTTCTAGATGTGGCAGAAAGGTGATAGGCTTTCCACTTTGACTTCATTATGCACTGCATTTTCTAGTTTAAGCACGGCTCAGTGGGCTTATATTTTCAAAGTAAGTCAAACAAGTAACACACACTGAATGGAAATTTGGGAAATCTGTAGTGAGCTTGAGCTCTCAAATCACAGATTACACAGCATCTCTGAATTGCATATCTCTTCACATTTGTCTGTTTGGAATGTCACTCTTTAGATGTAAGCACTGCTTGACATAGCAGTGACACCTGCTCATAGAATCATCTCTCCAGAAGCTGGTCTTGCAAGAGAGATATTATTGGTTACAGAACATGCCTTTACAGAACAGCATTTGCTTCATACACCTTTTCCCATGGGGAAAAACTTACTGCATTTCCCTCCCCCAACCCCTCCGCCATTACCATTTCCAGACATGGACAATAATTCTACTGACTTTGAAGAAAGGCTGTTAAAATCCCTGCAACAGTGAAGCTACATTGGCTGCACGACTGAGGGCAGAGCTAAAGCTGTTCCCATTGGGCCTCTCTCACTTCTGCTAGTAAAGCAAACATGTAACTTCTGCTTACTTTGGTGGGTATCCCAATTCCTCACCATATACTGCTGCGAATGCCAAAAATCAGTAACTGTTCTTTTTCCACCTTATTTGCTATGCTATACAAAGCAGGTGGCATAAGGGATACTGGCATCTTTTTCCAGCACAATCCATGTCTGCACATTTCTTTTATGCACATCATTCCTTATAGGGTGTCAACATCTCACTTCATATTTTTTCAATAAGTAGCAAAAAGTACATCCAAAGTACAGCAACTCTTTTATAGCCATTTGCTCTTCTACCCACCAGTGATGCTCACACTGGAGAATGTTTGTCAGGGCAGGCCCAAGACAAGAGACAAGAATGTAGGCTGCAAAGACTCTAACGGGCAACAACAAGGGCTACCAAAGAAACAATATTTCCAGGACATGAACTCCTTTGAACATATACAGACATAACCCTGACACTGTTTTCCTGCAGTTAGGCACAAAGAAACTGCAGAGAACCATACATCTTTTATTAATAGTGTGGTATAAATGTACAACAGACAAAATATGGCTCTGATTACACCCACCAGGTGTGTAACTTTGTTTTTAGGTCACCTGGAAAGTACTAAAATGTATGAAGATGCCATATTGCCCCTCTCACAAGAAAGCAAGAGACAGAGGATGCTCAATAAAGTCAACAAACTTTTAGTACTTTACGTGATGTCTGAGGGGCATACAAATTCCCCATTCTGCCCACACCAGATTGCACTGGCATGGATAGGATCCTGCAGATTGTGCTACATGGTCATTCCTCACATTTCACATTTTTTATGGAACATTGCAGTGAAGGGGTTCAACATGGTATAGAGAAAACGCCCAAATGGAGAAGCAGTACCACAGGAATCTCACATATTGCTTATATTCCCCATGGCAACAAATCGTAATGCTAGAAATATGAGGAAAACACAGATCAGATGATTTCTCAGCTGGAGACCCATCTGACTCCACGAAATATGATTAAATACTTTTTTTCTTTTTCAGTCCATTTGTATGTTTTGCCATAATTGTTCCAAAAATTGTGTTTAAGCCTAGTGTTATGTAGTCAATGCTCCTTGATGTTGCACAAAGCTTCTCAGGATGCCCATATTTATTTGTAATTTATTAATACAAAGCAAAGGGAATGCTTTTTTCCACCCTACAGTGCCTTGCAAACAGCTCAACTGGCTTTATATCATGCTACAAACTCTTTGACTTCCTGAGGCAACTAAGTGCTTCCCTGCTGCAGAATTTTACTTTAATGTCCAGATCAAACATTTCCTGGCCATATGAAAAATTCTTCTTGACATTATATGTGTTTTAGATTCCCATACATAATTGCCTATACTGACTACTCAGGCTGAGAGCTAATAGAGAACTGAAAAAGCTTAGTTGATACAGTCATATCATAGCAATTTTCTTATTCTTTTTCATTATTTACCATAAACAAAAAGCTGATTAATCCCTCTCACGGGCAAGTAATATATTTCATATCTCAGAATCATATATATCAGAATTATATTAACTGCTTTACTATTACCAGTACAGATTTATCAGGACTTTAATTGAGCACTTTCATTAGTTCACACAAGCTTTACTCATAGGTAGTTTGTGTGGGGGGGCTTTTTTATGACATTTCACTGCTGCAGGCCTTATTTTAAACAACAGCCTTTTAGTTATTGTTATCTATTACTGAATCAACCTGATGAATTAGAATTTTCTGTTAATGCAGATCTGGATTGTACATTGTAAATTCATCTTCACTGGTTGCACTGCATTTATCTTCATAAATATATTTAGCTCTCTCTCTACCTGGAGGCACTGTTACTTGCAGCACTGTCTTACCAATTACAAAGCTAAGCCAACTCATCAGAACACTGTAACATTGTTAGAAAGCCATGCCACAGTCCTTGGTAGCAAATATAATCTGTTGTAAAGATATAGTTTACATTCAAATGCCAGCCAAAAAAGTTTCTTCAAGCCACCATCCACCACTGCCTGCTCCTCCAGCCCAAGACAAAGTACCCATATGAATTCTGCCAGCAACAAAAAAATTAAACAAGGTGGAATTTAGCTTCTAGGTCCCTGTGTTAGGATTAGCTTATTAGTTACCACATAAGACTTCAAAACATGAAATAAAAAAATGTTGCTGAAACAACTTCCTTGTTTAGGGCTCAGTTTCAGTATTCCGTCTTCTGTTCCCATGGCTTGCGCTAAAGGACAACATGGACATTACCAATGTGATACTGTATGTCTAAAAAACTAGAATATGTTACCCTCCACTACATAACAAAACTACTCTAGCACTGCTAAAGAAGACCTATTTCATATTCTCCCCTTAAATTGCATTCATTGGCAATTAATTTTAGATATTTTTAATATCACTTTAAAGTACAGTACAACCAGCACTTGACTTACAATAATAATGACTTTGAATGTCTTCTTGTTTTCTGCAGATAAAATCAGTCATTAGAGACATTTGCAATGTGTGTAAGCACATCTATTCACCATCCCATCTCGCAGATGGAGACAAAGGCAAGGCAAACTAAAACACTCTCAATGTCTATAACTTTCTTTACGTTGTACAACAACCATATGACCTTGTACTTGCTGAGGAACTCTGGTTCAGGAATTTAAACATGATACACTAACTCTCTAACACTTCTCTAATGACTTAGCAACTCCTTATCATTAGTGCCAAGCATCTAAGAGAGAGCCCTTTACCGTCTGTCTATACATTTATTGAACGGTGTTTGATTAAAATGGACATTTCAGATTAAGTAGGAAAATTATAATTTAGTTTCAATTAAAATCTCTTTTCTAATAGTGTATTTTCCAGTATTCTTATAATGAAAATCATATGTAATGTGGTAATACAGGGCTTTCCTCTTTCAGAGGCTCTAATTTGGAAATAAGATGAGAATCAACAAGCCGAATTTGCAACACAGTGTCCAATGATGTCCTAGTTACTGCCAGCTCCTCTTTTCTGGTACCGCATTCGATCCTGATAGTTTTACCTCATCTGAGCCTCAAACATTCTTCACTACAAACATCTGCAAAGTGTTTTCATTCATTTTCACTATTTCTGCAGAGTTGTGTCATCACTGAATTCCACTGGAAACTTAATATTTAGTTTCTACTAGTTTTAAACACCTACATTTTAGAACAGGACCTCAAGTCTAATGACCTTCAAGCTCTAAAGATTATAGCAAGTCTTCAAAAGTAAAAAGACTATCTGAAATTCCTTCAGGATGTTCCTACAAGAGATGAGGAGAGATTCAAATTTTAAAAGTTTTCTATAATAAAGGAAGTAATTGCTCCTAAATAAAGCTCTCGCAGAAGCATAATTAATGGTTCTATTCAACATGGCTCTGAATGCACTGCATGTAAACAGCATAAAAAGTCATCTTATGTAAATGTGATTAAAAGAACAGTTTAGGCATTTCCACCTTACCATCTCGCCTGTTGAGCTTTGCAAAGCTGGGACTGTGAGTACTGAAGAGCTCAGAGGAACTGGTAAGGGCTGTTGAAGGTAAGGGAGATACCAATGCGTCATCACAATTATCTAAGAAAAACAAAAAAGGCAAAAAACAAAACAGAGAGGTCATCACATGAGCAACAAATATGCCAACTTGTCCTATCTCAGGCAGTGTTTGTTTCTACTTAATAGCCAGAAACTGGAGAAAGAGCACACTTGTGCTTGAATTCATGTGTGAGACTATTTACCCTCCAGAATGCTAGTCTGGTGGGATGGCAACTGCATGTTAAGACATCAGATACTTGAAAAGCCAGAAAGTGTTTTCCTTTTGGTGAATGAGATTTGATGGTCTACCCTTCAGTTAAAGAGGGTAATGACTCTTGTTGCAAAGGCCACTGGAAGAACATAGTAATTCCCCAGCAGACTTTAGAGAACATCCCAGGGGTTGTGTTCAGTAAATTCTCTCTATGGAGCAGATACGTAATGTAAGAGTTACAATTTCATATTTCTGTATGGAAGTGACACATAGGGATATGCCACCTGGCCTTTTGCAACATGTAAAAGTATGTCCTGAGTTTCACAAGATTCCTATACTGCACTGTGATTACAAAGCCTGAGTGCTTCCCTCATTTCTTCCCCAAGCTCACACACATATACATGGCTAAATTGTTTTGCTTGCTCAGATGAGTAGTTTATATCTTTGCCCTCTTACTTTCATACCTCATCTGAGGACAGACAGGCTAGGTTACCACTCAAGTTAAATTTTTGAGCCAATAATATTTGAATAAGGATGGAATTAAGTAAAATAAGTTTGCTCATTACAAAGCTTTCACTTACAGAATCTAACCTGTTGAGGCCAGGTTGGATGGGGCTTTGAGCAACCTGGTCTAGTGGAAAGCGTCCCTGCACATGGCAGGGGGTTGAAACTAGACGATCTGCAAGTTCCCTCCCAACCCAAACCATTCTATGATACACACTCAAGAACATAGTGCGGTGTTTCAGTAGAGAATAATAATAACAACAACAATAATAATAGTAACACCCTCTCAATTTTAATTGAATCTCCCATGGATCAAACACAGATTTAACTACTGAAAAAGTCCTGCAGGTTAGCAGAATCTCAGGCACCACAGTATTTTTGCACAGATGGGGGGGCAGGGGGGGCTAAGGAGTGGCAGGGGATAAGAAAGTAATGCATTAATGATATTTCAGGGCTACAAAAGACAAGGAATAAAATCAAAAATTGCTATATAGTTATGACAGCAAATTTAAACTATTCCAAAACTGGGTGATATCTTTCCCATAATGAGCAAGACAACATTAAAATATTTCTCATCTCTTTCTACAATGACTGGCTTTGTATTGTCCCAGATACTTTTGTAATCAAAATCCAGCTCTAGATTAAAATCAGTGTAATCAGTATAATTCATAATAGTGCATTGACTGATAGACCTCAAAATGCAAACTTAGTACAAAATCCTTTCTACCTCTTTGGCTACTATCAGCAAAAAGCTCTAAAAAGATCTGCAAGTCAGACAAATTAAGTTCAAGTATGCCACAGATGTTTTGACCATAGAATCATAGAACGGTAGGGGTTGGAAGGGACCTCTGGAGATCATCAAGTCCAACCACCCTGCCAACGCAGGAACACCTAGGGCAGGCCACACAGGAACAGACCCAGGAGGGTCTTGAAAGTCTCTAGAGAAGGAGACTCCACAACTTCTCTGGGCAGCCTGTTCCAGGGCTCTGTCACACTCACAGTGAAGAAGTTTTTCCTCATGTTGAGGTGGAACTTCCTGTGTTTCACCTTCCTACCATTGCCTCTTGTCCTATCACAGGGCACCACTGAAAAGAGACTGGCCCCTTCTACTTGACACCTACCCTTCAGATACTTGTAAACATTCATAAGATCCCCTCTCAGTCTTTTCTTTTCCAGGGTAAACAGTCCCAGGGCTCTCAGCCTTTTCTCGTAAGAGATGTTCCAGTCCCTTCATCATCTTTGTAGCTCTCCGTTGGACTCTCTCTAGTATTTCCCTGTCCCTCTTGAACTGGGGAGACCAGAACTGAACACAATACTCCATATGTGGCCTCACTAGGGCGAAGAAGAGGGGGAGGAGAACCTCCCTTGACCTGCTGGCCACACTCTTCTTTATGCATCCCAGGATACCACTGGCCTTCCTGGCCACAAGGACACATTGCTGTTCCATGGATAACTTATTGTCCACCAGTACACCAAGGTCCCTCTCCAGGAGGGTAATTAACCAACAAAACAAGTTACCAAGGTCCTAAGCAGATTCTCTATCACTTACAGCCTTTGAGTCTCAAAGACAACTTCTGACTGCAATACAGAAATGTCTACAGAGTGCTGTGCCCCGGGAATGACATAAGGTCAGGCCATAATTGTTCTGCCTGGACTTAAAAAAAATTAAAATTCTGTAAATTAAAATGAGACTCTTAAATTCACTGTCACTTGCTATCTGAACAGTGATTTAAACAAGGATCTCAAATGGTAAGTACATCAGGGCACCAAATTCACCCAAACTTCTGCGTTCTATAAAACTCAGCAGAGGGGCTGGAAACCTCTCAAAAGAAAGATCAAGGTCTTACCAACAGATCTCTCCGACCATTCAGCAATACTTAAAACCTGAATTTGGAAATAGCTGAATGCAGAGATTTCAATTTAATTAATGTTTAGACTGTTAGTTCTCTTCAGTTCCTTGTGATTCCTTCTGGACCACGAAAGAACCAGGCACATCAGTCTATGACCCACAAATTGTCCATGACAAGAGTCATGGTGACAATCAGTGGATTCTTGCTATTCCCTGAGGGTATAATTGGATACCTACAGGATACCAAACATTTCAGCATAGCAGCAAGTGTAAACCATTTCAGAGCAATGCATTTAAGACTTTCCCTGGGATCTCTGGAGAGTCCAGCCTTGGAAGGGACAATTTGTTCTTCTAACTACTAGATGTTTTGCCTGCATTGCAACATCCTTTGCTTCTGTCCCCAGATACACTCTTTTGGATATCTGCTGCTACAGCATTACAACATCATTTTCACACCAAATTCTGGGATCCTTATTTGGTTTTCCTCTATAAAAAACAATAGAAAACAAAACACTACTGCTAGGAATCCTTCACTGATTCCATATCTAACAAGAAAAGCATGTAATTACAAGGCTTCAGGATTTAGGACAGCATTAACAACCTGAAGATGCATTCTGTTTGTCCTGGTGCTCTCAGAACTAACTTTCAATAGATAAGAGGAACGAATGATTGATTTTAGAATGCAAGTAGGAAATTCCTCCAAGTGAAGTTGATTTTTGAACGAATACTCTGATGAGATGCAAGGTCACTCTTCTGCCCTTCCTCAGTCAAAACTAACGTTCCAAGATTGGAGGTTGCACCTGACAGCTCTACGTGCACAGACCTACAACACAGGACATGGCACAACTTTTACATGTCAAATGAAATTTCCAAGTACAGTAAAGTTCTTGGGATGCATCAGTCAACTTGTACACGCTCAACAATCCAGATCATATACAGACTAGCTCTGATGTATCCTTTGTCAGACACAGTACATATACGAACTGTACAGATTTGAGACTGGTATCTCTTTGTAAAACTTAGCTGATATTGGGCACAGGGCTCAAAAAGGTAGGATGTGCACAGTGAGGATCATCCCATAGGCCCCGTTCCCATGAGAAAACAAACAACAAAAGAAACCACCTAACACACTCCTCTCAAGATTACAAAACTCTCTAAGAAAGGGTATTATCATATTTCCTTTTCTGATGGGTGCAGACAAGAAAGCGACAAAACATTTTGCACTTAGGCAAGGTCAGAGAAGACCCATGGTAAAACCAAAAGCAAAGCCACTCCTGACTCCCCACATATAATCCCAGCACACACATCTCAGGAGATTTCACCTCCCTCACTCGCTGTGACAGAAACAGACCTTTATTCCAGGTGTTCCTACATTTCTAGTTTCTGACCCTACTCCTTTTGCTTGGACAGTTGCCCTGTCAGAACAAAAACTGTGCTTCGAGTCAACTGCATTATATGTCTATTAAAAACACTGCTTTTAAGAAAGAAAAATTCTACACTACAGAATCATTTAAAACAGACACTCACAAAGAAAAGCATTTATTGGCTAGCTGTTTTCTCCTATGTTTCCTTGCAGACCAGATAATTAACAAAACAATAATAAAGAAAAAAAGAGAGCTTAATTGTACCTATAAGCCATATTCTTCATGCGAATCACATAGCAATACAGATGTTGACTTGCAATTAAAGACACAGGTGCTGACCTTGACTATGCTGACTTCTGAGAAACAGGCAATTATGGATAGCATTTACAGTGTCATGCATATTATTACAACTGTCATCAGCAATCTTGCTTCTGAAATTATGAAAATATTTACTCATATCAACTTGATTTTTCTGATTTTTAGAAAATAGTGAGAAATTAACAAAAACCAAATGAGAAATTCACCAGCTATTATGAAGCTGTTTGTTTTATTGGGTCTGATTCCTTTCTTGTAGCTTTAATTGCCCTCCAAGTAAAAACAAGAAAATCTCTCTTACTTTCCCCATGTATTCTAATTTTGTCCAAAATAATCTCTTTTAAAACACAAATATAAATGTTGTCAGTTCAAAAGCATCCAAATGATATTTAGACACTACAACTTCTGGGCCCCTTTAAAACCTATCACATAATACCAGCTTTACCTAATATTCCATGTGAACTTCATAAAAGATCTTTTGCCTAAATATCTGATTAAGCTCTATATTTTGTGAAGGCTTTCAACACTGGTGACAAGTATAAAAAGAAATAACTGAGAAAAATGTATCCAAGTCTTAGAGAACACAGGATTCAAATACTTTTGAAGCACATCAGGCTTCAGAAACACAGATAACCTATTACCAAAATCGAGTTTGCATATAAATCAGAGGTTCAGCCCAATTTTACTAATTCTTCTAGTACATGTTTTACATTAGTGTTGGTAGGGATGACATGATCCAATTTGTGACCTTCTTCAGGCTAGAGATAACATTCAGTGGCAGCAACCAATATAAACATAGAAGACTTCTGACTAGTGTACACTGAAGATATTTAGAAAGCCAAACACCCCAAAAATCCATCATGATGACACTAATGTTTCTTTCACCTTATTCTTTGAAGAGGATCAATCCCTGGAACACGAGCAGGGTCATTACAAGCCATGACTGAGACGTGTTAACAAACCTGTCCTGCTGCTATTTCCCTTCTCCCCTTGAAGAGTCAGTGGGACAAACCACATTGATTTCCACTTATGAAGACCTCCAGAAAGGTCACTAACATTTCTTTGATGAAAGATTTGATGAACAGGACATGATCAGTGAAAGATCACCAATCCCTGGGCTCCACAGATTTCACATAAATTAGATTTGAACTGCTTTTAGTAGCACTGTACCCTCAAAGAGACAAATGTGCAGAAAACCATTGTGAAGCTCACACTACTTCTACGTGGTAGTATCAAGATCTCTTACTGGCATAAGTAGTACCATATTTATGCCAATGATCTCGTATCACTGTAAATGGAAATTATTTTACAAGCCACAGAAAGACTGTAGTCTATGCTGCAGCTACACTACGAGCAACCACAAGCATTGTGAAATAGTTATCAATACCACAAGACCACAAGTACCTAGAGTAGGAACTAGTATGGATCAACAATGCAACTAAAGGAAGGAGAAGGAACATGGCCCAGCATGCAGAGTATTAACAGAGCAAAAATTGCCTCCTGTTTGCAAAATATGTTATTTTTTTAAATGAAGGAAGAAAGAAAGAAAAAAAAAAAAAAAAAAAGGGTGGGGGGTGGGTGCAGTTATAACCCAGAAACTGCTGTGGGTTGGTCTCACAATGGAGTCAAAAAGGTGAATTCAGAAGAAGAGAAATGACATGCCTCCTGCATCATCCCACAGTAATAAAAGTTTTTTTTAAGGGAAGATAACTGCCTTCTGTAGGTGCTGCTCTTCAAGTACACATGACCTGGCATGTCAGCGAAGAGCTGCCAGATTACACCCTTGCTCATTCATCTCTGCTGAACCAGACAAGCTGTGCAATGAGAGCAGAAGTGCTTGTGAACACCTGTTCAAGTCCTTGCCTGAACCACAATCCCTGAGCTTCAGAGGTAGTTTAACAAGGGCTTCACAGAATCACAGACCTTTTGTCCACAGCTAGTTGTTCAGTGTTTTATAGTAAATATGAAAGAGATTTCAAGGTAAACCAGAGGCCTTGTAACTTCCTCTTTGAGGCCTTGCATGGAATTTAAAGGTATTTTATTTAAGTGGGACTTTTGTTGCCAAGATATAATTTTATTCATTATTAAAATACCAGCAGAGATACAGATGGTGCTGAAGTTAAATTGTGTGCATCATTTTGATTGCAATTGTAAATTGTCTCCGTACTGGGATTTGAAGTTGAAAAGATTCACTGGTATTTATAGGCTATATAAAATTCCTCTTAGCATTACCCACTTAATGGCATACTTTGTTTTAAAGATGTAAACCATGCATTTTGTACCATGCCTCTAACAGTGCTCAGGAGTGACAACTGATGCCTTCCCCTTCATCTGTTTTTCTCCTGCCTTCTGTAGCTACAGTTCTTCTTTGTAAAGAAAAGAAAATAAATATTTAGGCTTACTGTGGAAATTAGCCCTCCATTTTCACAGTCCAATGAGGGGTGCACATGTATGGGAGAAGTTTCTGTGAGAGGAAAGAAAAATACACAAAAACAACACAGGAAATGCAGTAGCTCACATTATGGGTACAGAGCTGGAAGAGATTGAGACATTGTGTCCATATGAAGAGTACCTACACAAAGCATCTCACCAGGACGACCACATACTACTAGGTTCTACTACCATTAAAATCTTAGTAAGTGATTCTTGGAAAGATAAGGGGGGGGGGGGATAAAAAAAGAACTATTTTTCTGTAAAGATAAATTTCTTCTTCCCCTCCCCCCCCCCCCCCCCCCGCCCTTTTTCTAGAGACTGGCTACCCTGACATGCACAGCTGTGAACTCCATCTGTTAGCTGAAAGGCATGGCATATTTTTCAAGATATAAGACACTAGAGAAAGTACTTAACAAAACAACGTTTCATTTTCTTTCCTCACCATACTGCAAGCAAACACCAATAGTTAAGCTAATCATGAACTCTTCCTAAAGAAATGTAAATTACATGTGTTCTTTCGCCTAACTGTATCCTCATGATACAGACTGCAAATGTAATCTTGTCTCACACAAAGCAGTCAACCTGACTTTTAATACTGCAAGGGGCTTTCAAAACACTCTGAGTAGAGGGTCTTTTTACTGAAACAAGCACGTCTGCTGTGTCATTCCCACTCACAATAATGAATTTGAGGAACAGAACAATCACATGAGACTTGGGCTTATGAAGCCAAAATATGAATTTCAAGTAACTATCAATGCAACTCCAGTAAACTAATATACACAAGCAATACTTGTTTCAAGAAGGTCAAAGAACATCAGACAAACCCAATTAACAACAAAAATTAAAGAAAAATGGTCTTAGGTTTAAGGAAAGGATGTTCTCAGATTCTGCCTCTGTCATAGTCCATGCCATTTCAGTGACTCATGATGTCTGCATCTACAAAATGAAGGTGTCACTTCATCTTATACTATATGCTTTTCATTAGATCACAGATTTCTTTTTGGGACAGGAATGAGCTGTTACCAACAAACAGCAAATCAGTCACTGAAATCCACCGAATAAGAGGATAGTATGAGATTTCAACAATTACTGAAATAATTCTTATTTCTGTATGGAAAATAAAAAAGACCACATCAAAAGGACGTGGTGACTCAGCTGGGCAACATTTATATTCAAATGACCAAACCTGTAAAAGCATATAATTGTCCAAAGCTGTGATTTACTCTCAGCAGGTGTAACAACAGTTGTCAGGGGTTCTTCCTACTTTCTACTCAGAATATTACACTTCTTGTGCCTATTTACCTCTTCCTTCCACATTTGTGAGATGCTCCTAATTTAAGAGTGCCCTGATCTTTGACCTGAGATCAGAAAGCTATGAAGCTGACTCACTGGACAGAATAAGTTTTATATCTGAAGTGTGTCCTTTTAAATATGAAATACACTTTAGTGGACAGACAGTATAAATCCCTGCAATCCATGACAGGGCAATATATCCAGAGATTACCTTTCTGTACAGGAAAACACAGGCAAGTGATTTTGTCAACACAAGGCAGTTTTTGCTGCATTGCGAAAAATACAAGCCAAGCACACAGAAGCCCTTTGCTTCGGCCACACAGCATCACAAGCATCCTTTTCATCCTGGTCTATATGACTCGTTACAAAGTAGTTGATACATTCCAAAGATCAAGACTGTCTTGTAAAGTTCCAAGAGTTTTAGCAGCACTCACAGAAACATAAAACTTTACGTCTTTCAAAAGCAACAGACTGCTACAAGCATGCTCTGTTCACCAAAGGTCATCACTGAAGGAGGAGTTCCGGAGTTCAGTTAAACCATAGATTCCAAACCCCAGGTTTGCCTTAAAACATCATAATCCATATAATTAAAACAACACTGAATTTGCAGGAAAAAAAGTTAATGTATCTGCACCAATCAGCCAAGCTGCCAGACTCATTATTACAAGAAAAAGGCAACAATGATCAGAGGCAGCTGGACTGAGTTCAGTACAGGCATTCACGTAGCATTAGAATGCAGAGGGAGTAACGCAGATTTTCTGCTGATGTTACTCAGTGTTAAGATTGTTCAGGTATTCATTGGTGAAGGAGTTTTTCAAAGTCATCTAAATACAATTTTTAAATGGGAATATAAATACCCATTTCAATGAGAATAAGGTCTATTAAAAAAAACTCAAACCAAAACAACAACCAAAAATAAGCAACAACAATAAAAAAATCAAAACCACACAATAAAACAAACACAGAAAAAAACCCCACAAACAAACAAACCAACCAAATAACATCCAAAAACAACCCTCCCCACAAAACAAACCAAAACCAGCAGAGACAACAAGAAAAGCTTTCTGCATGACAGCAGCAGCAAATAGGTTACCATGCTGACTGGAACTTGAAAACCAATTGAGGAAACACAAGTGATTACCAGGAGTGGGGGAAGTTGACTATCTAGGGTAGCTAACACCACTGGGGGAAAAGAAATTAATTTCTAGTCCAATTTAGAAATGGAATAGCTTTGGCAATCTAAGTAGAGCCATGCCACTTTCTACCATCTGATACTCAGCTCAATGCAACAGAAATACAGTTCTGACAACTTCTCAGACCTGAACGAGCCTTTAGCACAGATGTCTATCTGTGCAGTTCTCCACACGTTGAGTGACCTTCAAATTCAGCATGCTTGCAGAAGGACTGCTGCAAACTTCAGTGGAGCATCTCAGCACCAATGGCTATCACACCTGTTACCACAGACACATAAGCTCAGACCATTGAGTGAGGACACCTATTGCCTTATTTTGCCTTTGTGGAGGCGCACAGTGTTAGAGAACAAAGTCAAGAATTCGGTTCCCATGGTGAGTTTCCTTTTGAGGATTCATACTTGACTCTTATTTTCACAAGTTCAGGGATGAATGTGAAAAGGGAAGTTAGGGAGAATTAGCCCTTTATATGTTCTTGTCTTCTTCTGCTTCCTCAGCACAGTGTTGTGGTTCACACACTCTTATTTTCTTTGCAGTGCTACAGTTTCCTCCCCCACCTTGGAGCAAGACCCATGAGTATCTGCATTAGGGTGATGCCCCATTCCTATTATCTCTCTAACTCAATCATCACTTCAGAAGGGCAATGAAGTAGGGCAACCTTCACCATGTGGGAAACTCAATCAGGCCTTAGCTTTCTCATTCTCAAATATGGTATTTCTGCTCTGGTTTTCTTATGGACCTCTATGGAAAAGGGCTCATTTACACAGTCAGTCATCGCAAAGATTTTCAGACAATGCCGTATCTTTGTCTGGTGAGGTTACTTTGTGCACATCTAAATTTACAGCTGCTGTCTCTAAGCAAACAGAAGCAGCTAGAAAGGTGTAGAATGCTGATGAATTTCGCAGGCATACCCAGGTAACAATGCACAGAGATTTAAAAGTCATCAACAACCAAAAGGTTGTCCCTTGAATTTTCAGATCAGTCACGGTCAGGTGAGTTCACTTTTTATGTTTCCTTTAAACCTTTGGTAAAATCATGGATAAAACTGATTAAAGGGAAAAAATGCACAACATTTGATTCACTAAATATTTTCTGTTTTGAAGAGTACCTCTTCAAATCATATAACATGCAAGAAAAGCAGTTATAACTGAGAATTTCAGTGCATCTCGTAAGGCTGAAAGAATGTTCAATTTGCAGGCTGAGAGCAAGATTTAACAGAGATGAAGGTAGCAGTAAGTGTCTATGTACCATTTCATTTAAATGTAATGTCATTTCAAGGGATGATAAGTAATCATTTCATGTCTCAATAACCTCCAACAAAAACACCTTATTTAGCCCCAAAACAGCAATTTTTAAGACTCTTCTATGCAAGTTAATGGTTTAGATAAGGACTGGGTTGAAAAAAGTTGAAAATTCTCATTCTTAAGCAAGGTGAATGCAGCTTTGATGTCAGTTTAAAGATGAAAATTTTCTTCCAGGCATTTCTTAGGGCAGCATGCTCTCTCTTCATCAGTCACAGTGGCATTTTTAGTGTCCCAGGAAAAAAGAAACCTTTAATTCTCTTAGACTGAACATATTGTCAAATATAAAATAAGCAAGACAGTTCTTACAAAACTTTTTATTTTTCTCTCTAACTAACCATAACTATTTTGGTAATCAGTATTGAGGCCCTCATACTACATAGCCTTTGTGACTATCTTATGCTGCGTTAGGCTCCAGTCCCATACAGATCCATGGCACTAAATGAATACAATCAGCCTTCACACCACTACAGGGTTCTGGGTTCATGATTTTAGACCTTTTTCAGAACACCTGCCATTGAATTTTGTTGTGAGTGGAAGTTATTACCTGATCCTCTGAAAAACTTTCATCACCCACTGACATTACACAAGTATACTAGATGATAGTCAACATGAGGACAGAGGTCTCCTCAGCAAGCAGTCAGAATACTGGGGCACACTGTGAGGGTGATGGTAGCATCATCTTTCCCAGTGATGTCCTAGACATCACCCTCAAATACAATCGTAGAGCTGTTAGGAAGGATGACCTTGTGGTCCAGTTACTGAACTGGTAAATATATTTTTAATTACCAGCTGAGTCACAGACCCATTCAGAATTTGAGTCTTGCTGAGCTCAGTTTTTCAAATGTATTGTTTCCTGCTCTCATTTATCAGGACAGGAACCATTTCAGGAGAAGGTGTTTCTCACTCTTCCAGCAAGCAAGGGTGAGGGCTATGCAGACACTTGAAGGTACAGCTGACAAGCTGAGGACTGTGGATGAAAACACAGAGCTACTCAGGATCCACAGGGACTACCTAAACTTTATTTGCATGCAGAAATAGTATCCCTCTCAGTCAATACTGAAAATGCTTTAGAGAACAGATATGCCCCAAAAGATCCATTAAAAATGGATAATATTTATATAATGTATTATTAATAGATTCAGCATATATATTTCCTTCATTCACATTGATAATGCTTTTTAATTCCGTATCCAGGAAAATCTGTATGAGCCCTGGAATGCCTTTGACAATGCCAAAGATTGAGATTTTTTCCCTCAGTGGAAATCTTAGAAGCCAGCTAGAGTGGTGGTGTCAAGACCAAACTTGTAAAGCCCAATTCATTTTAAAAAGCC
Organism: Actenoides lindsayi; assembly: GCA_025331215.1. NCBI lineage: Eukaryota > Metazoa > Chordata > Aves > Coraciiformes > Alcedinidae > Actenoides > Actenoides lindsayi. Next base: position 65,867 of record WTSP01008339.1, read on the forward strand.
TGATTCATTGGAACTAAAGAAAAAGAAAAAAAAGAAAAGAAAAATTCAACAAGATTATAATTTCAGTTGAAAGTATTGATCAATGTATCAGTTTAAAAGTCAGAAGAACTCTAGCAGTCAGCTATTTTTTTTTCTAAAGAAGCCATTTTTCATCCAAAGAAAAAGGTTCACCTTTTACCCATAGTCCTCCTTGTGATATCTAAATTAAAAAAAACCAAACAAAAAACCCCTACGTTCTACTGCCACAAAACAGAGACATCTTTGCAAAGTTACTGTAAAGAGCCTTTCTAGATACAACTGTCAGATGTGGAACAATTTGAGTAATAATTTGATAATTTTATTTTCAGATATGACAAACAGACAACTCCCGCAGGCTTCCTAATTGCTTGTCACTTTGTTTATGCAGATCCTGCTCCTTCAATACTGAATGACTAGTTCAAATGCTTTCACATCTAATTATGGCTCAATCCAGGCATGCTTCCTTAAAAACAAAGAACCTGTATGTTAGAGTAATAACCTTTTCAATGCAGAGGAAAGCTCAGCTGTGTATATTCTTACTCTCTTTAAACCAAATTCAGATCCTGCTTAGATTTCTGCTGGTTCACATCCCATTTTAACACACAAACTCCCCCAGGTTTTATCTCTTCAACAAAGCAATTAGTGAAGTGTGGCTCAAGCCATTAAAGGTTTGTTTCATGCCCCTCTAAATCCCTTGAGATAAATAGGAATTTATGTTTATTTTGAACCTTTTGAAATTTGAATCATTTTTGCAAAGTCCTGCAGCCCTGAAACTAAAATCTAATTACCTGCAAGTGTTCGCAGATATAAGTATACATTCAAACTCATTCCCTTGTGTGGCAAGCTTTTTAAAGATCAAAGAGCTACCTCTAGCCTTAAGGCTACTTGTTTGAAAATGCATGTTAACATTTAATGGTGTCACACACCAAAGGCCTGCATATTGCTTTGAAAACATACCCCTCAATGATGGAAGCAGCTTTCCTCGCTACTAGCACTAAGCAAAGGGACCGTGAATCTATCTCAGAAGATCCATGACCAAAGCCCCCACCCCAAGAAATGCAAAGCCCATCTGTCTCAAGCAGTTAATTGCAGCTTTCTAACTCAGTACATCAGCCCAATGAAAAGGTACAAAGAGCTCTCTTTCCTTCAATTTTGCCCTGAAGGAGTCAACAACCAGCACTTACTAACCTTTTCTTGCCATTAAACAGAATCAGTCAAACTCAGAACTGAAGAATGGTTGAGGTTGGGAGGGGCCCACAGAGATGACTTTGTCCAGTCTCCCTGCTCAATCAGGGTTCCCTATGGTAGATTGCCCAGGACCACATTCCAGAACACGTTGGTACTGGTTAGGCTTTTCCCTAACCCTTAGGGGCAGAAAAGCAAGGTCCACTTTGTATGTTCATTCAATCTATCCTATCTTACATCTGAACATGGCATTCAGGAATAAAGAAGTTTTTAGCGTGTCCTGACAGGCTGCAGCCTGGAGAAACTCTATGAAAAGCCACCCTCTGTGTCTCACTAAGCTGAATGGAAGTGGGAGACACTCAGAAAAATTAATTCTCCAGGAGACAAAAAAAAATTGGATATGATAATAACTTCTCAACATTTTTGTTAATATGATAATGTAGAGCATTAGACTAACGAGATTATGATATGGAATTTGTCATGTGTCTTTGGGGAAGGCTTGAGGAGGGCAGATCATTTTCTTCTCTTTATCTGTGTTGTTCTTATCTGTTTTCCTATTTTCTTGAAAAATAAACCAAAACTCAATTCCAAATTAGCATACTATGTAATTGCTTGTATTTACTTGTTTATTTGGGTATGTTTGTTCATCAGAGATACATCTAAAATATGGAAAAAATCAGGAATATGCCTAAATAACTCTGTGTGTGTGTGTGGTGTCATTTCTTTTTTAGCCCCCGGGATTTTCAAAATTGAAAAAACAAACAAAACACACACACACACAAAAACAACAACAAAAAACCCCACAAAACAAAAAGCAAACAAACAAAAAACCAACCAACCAACAAAAGAAATGTCAGGAAGTTAATGCTAGTGCATATTTCTCTGTTACACTCATTTGTAACTGTATAAATTCTGTGTTACTCAGAGGATGCTGAGGTTGAAGCACATATTATTAGAGACCATACAAGGTATCAAACTGGCTTTTGCTACTTTTCAAGTCACATTTTTCACTTGGACTGGTAATAAAGAGAATAATGAAGGAAAGCGGTCAAGCCCCTCCCAGCAAAACTATGAAGCCTCAGAATTACCTGAGCAGTCCCTGCCACACACTTATCCCTGGAAGGTTAAGTGGATTTTGATGAAGCCATCAGCTTTAGCCACAAAGAGCTTGAGCCAATGCCAAATGAGGTCAAAGGGACTTTTTTTTTTTCCTCTCCATTAGCTTCTGAATAAAACCCGGTGGGTTCATGCGTGCCTACTAATTGTGAAGGGAATTAGAATCCTAGTAAATCATTCCAACTATGGACCTTTAAACCAGAACGGCAAGAGGAAATTACATGATCTCTTGCATATCACTGTGTGAACAACTGAATTTATGCCAAAACCATGAGAATGTTGTCCCAGACTTTGGGAATAGCACCTCAGGCAACACAAACCAACACCTACTATACCAGATTGATTCCTGTCCCCTTGAATTCCAGAGCAGTAATTCCTCATAAATTCAAGTGCCTTTTTATGTATTCACATCAAGCTCCCTAAACAGCCTCTCTCATTCTCAAAGGTAATTTGCTTTTCACAAAAAGATTTTGAAAGTTTATGTCTATTGGTATAAAGCAGAGACCTATTCAAAGGCCATGACACTGCATCTTTTATAAATAAAAGTATCACCTGAGAAAGGTGCAGTGAGGTGGATTGGGAACTGGCTGAAGGACAGAGCCCAGAGAGTTGTGGTCAGTGGAGAAGAGTCTAGCTGGAGGCCTGTGACTAGTGGTGTCCCCCAAGGGTCAATGCTGGGTCCAATACTGTTCAATATATTCATCAATGACCTGGACAAAGGGATAGTGTACCCCCAGCAAGTTTGCTGACGATACAAAACTGGGAGGAGTGGCTGACACTCCAGAAGGCTGTGCTGCCATCCAGCGTGACCTGGACAGACTGGAGATCTGGGCAGGGAGAAATTTAATGCAATTTAACAAGAGTAGGTGTAAAGTGCTGCATCTGGGGAAGAACAACCCCATGTATCAGTATAGGCTGGGGGCTGTTCTGTTGGAAAGCAGCTCTGGGGAAAAAGACCTAGGGGTCCTGGTGGACAAGAGGATGGCCAGGAACCAACAATGCACCTTTGAAGCCAAGAAGGCCAATGGCATTCTGGGATGCATTAAGAAGAGTGTGGTCAGCAGATCGAGGGAGGTTCTCCTCCCCCTCTACTCTGTGCTGGTGAGGCCCCACCTGGAATACTGTGTCCAGTTCTGGGCACC
>WTSP01008340.1:6193-25295 GCA_025331215.1 Actenoides lindsayi
TTCTTTCTTTCTTTCTTTCTTTCTTTCTTTCTTTCTTTCTTTCTTTCTTTCTTTCTTTCTTTTTCTTTCTTTCTTTCCTTCTTTCCTTCTTTCCTTCTTTCCTTCTTTCTTTCCTTCTTTCTTTCCTTCTTTCTTTCCTTCTTTCTTTCCTTCTTTCCTTCTTTCCTCTCCCTTTTCCTTTCTTATCATACAGATAGTAATGTTAATATGCTGCCCAAAAAGATATGTAGATTTTTCTGATCTTGCTGGGAAGTATAAATAAATTTTGGAGGAACAGGGCAAGTTGCCCACAGTGCCATTTCCATTCTGAGTTGTGTTTGCTTATGGAACTGTCCCTATGAGCAGTTGTGGCAGTGAGTGCGTACCTGCAGCCTGTTGGATTTAGTGTAATGCTGTTATGCATTTCTAGTTGGAAGTATCAGGTGAACCAAATTGCAAGAAACATTGAAAATAATTTTTTCTCCATCCTTTAAAGTGCATCTTTCATTGTCTCAGTCATGAAAATTTATATATTAAAAGGCCTGAATATTTTTAATACAGGAATTTCATCCTGTGAATCTTCACACAAGTGGTACAAGTATTTCATACATAATGTTTTTAAATTCATCCAATGTTAATGATCTGGAAGTGAGACATTTAGTTGAAACTAGATCTCCAGACTTCCTTGGTAATAAAAAGAGATGATCATCTACAGGTTTGATTTGTCACACTTGTCATGGACACATGTTTTAAGCAGGGCTCATGCTTTGATTCACCTATTGCTCTCACTCAATTGACTGTAGAAGGAACTGATGGTAGAATCTTACATCAGACACCCAACTTCAGATTATGAAATTAGTAGAATGAATTTTGGCATAAGTCATCAGGAGACTGATCTCTGAACGTACATCTATGGGCAGAAGGCCTGTGCACAGTCCCAGTTACTCTGTCTGGAACCTGAGTAACAACACCTTATCCCAAGTGAAGCAAATAGGTATCTTGTTGAAAAACTCCACAAGGGCAAGAGGTGAGGGAATAAAGGAACTGTTATACAAAATTTCTCAGATTTTAGATTTTGGGAAAGGGCTGTATGTGTGGCAGATCCTTGACTGTGCTCATTCAACCCTAGAGACATTGTGAAGACCCTTGGTAGATAGGTTACAGCCACTGACATTGTGATTTTAATGGTTGTACTTTGATAACACTTGGATAGGACAGGGTTTATTTTTAACATGGGATCAAACCCTCAGACAAGGTAAAGCCTTCTTTGGCACTTACATACGTCAATATACAGTAGGTCAAGATCTGGCACACATTTTTCCAGCATTGCCCTTCCAATATTATATCACATCTTTCCCTTTAGAAGAGATACAACTTGACCATTTAAATCAAGATATAAATTTGGTAATAAAGAAGTGTCCATTAATACCACATGCTCCTTGACTATTCAGAAAATTTGGCAGTCTTAAAGCAAAGACCAGTGTTCATTCTTCTTAATTAGAGAGTGAAGTCAAGAGAAAAAAAAAAAAAAATGCTTCACCTATACATGAGAAATATTATTCCAAAACCCATCTGGGATTTTCCTATCACCTTTCCTTTGCTTTGGAATACAGGGTTATCATTAAAATAAGATGTTTGGCTCCTACATCTTACACCATCTTGTACTACTTAAAATGTATATAAAAATAATCCTAGATCCTGAAAACCCTACTCATCCCAATGTCTTAGATGCTTCTGATCTTTGGTTCATGTTTTATGAATATAACTATAAAAATATTTTTTTTAAGTTATTTTTAGGTCTGTGAGAGATTTGGTTTCATACTGCTGATAGCATCTTTTTAGGCTTCAAGGGTAGGTAGCTGAATATTTAAAATGTTTTAAGAGCGTTTGCAATGATGGTTTTAAATATATCCATATATATTTTAAAATATAACCATATATATGTATTATATATGTATGGTTTCATGGAAATAATAATGGTTCAGGCTTGTTTGGCAGAGACTGCTCTTTTTCTTGTCTAACCTCTGAATTCCTGGGGGTAAGTGAAGACAGAATATGTGGCCCTAAAGATACTTGAAAAGCCAGTGGGAAAAAAAAAAAATGAAATCAAATATAACAGACTATTCTTAATGTGATAATCTGAGAGAGCACATAGCACACTGTGGTCATTTTACTGTAATATATACCAGTCCTCCTGATTTCTTTCTTCATTTCACTTTTGAATCATTGCATCGTATTGGTGCTAAACGTGACAACAATTTTGTTTTAATGCTTTTTACATATAAGAGGCCAACTTCCTCCCACCAAGCCTATATAGTTAGCTGAGATGGATGGCAGTTCTGGTAGGCTCTGTCTGTCACCAAGGAGATGGAGACAAGCACTTCCAAAAGGTGACTCAGGTCATCTAATATTTGGTCTCTGGAGATGCCTGACAGTCTGATCTTAGTAATAACAAGAGAGTAGAACAGGGTCTCTTCCAGCTTAATTCCTCAATTAAATATAAGTGGAGATAATGTGGACTCCAGCCTAAGTGCAATATTCTAGTGAGCTTACATGCAGTAAGCAAACTTTGATGTGAAAATGTAGTAGTACTGATAGAGGATAGCACAGGATTAGTTAAACAATACTGAGTTGGACGTTGTCTCATCTAGATGTATCCATCTAAGAGTTAAGCATCTAACTGAAGGCAATCGTCCAGACTTGCACTACAGTTGCTAAAGACTGGCTTCTCTAGTGGATAATTAGAATTCTAGATGGAAGAATAGTTCACTAGACGAGGTATCTAGCCCAAATATATCTAGAACATGATTTATTAAGCCATGACATATAAATTAGTATTTCTGTAATTTACAATTTTCATAACATTAATGTACAAAAAAATCCAGAATACTATGGTTCTACTCAGAGGGTTAACAGAAAAGCACTAGGCATGCTGATTACATTGGTGTATCCAAACTGCTTTGCTTTTTTAGCCAGTGTTTGCTGATTTTTTCAGAAAATTCTTGAAAAATTTCAAGTTTGAAATAATTTAAGTGTTGTTGTTTAAGGAATTTCTATAACCAAATTAATCTTATTTTTAGCTTAACTTATCACAGGAATAATATGTATCATTGATGCAGTGTAAGTCTGTAGTTATCAATTTTATTAATTCCACAAGTGATTCCAGAAATCTCTCTTTTTTTAAGTACTTACTATAGAGATTACAATGGTGGCATAGGTGACTGAGACTGTCTTTCTTATTGGTAAACAAACAATATTGTAATTTCAAGAAAGTCCTAAGAATCAACTTTTCAGTTTGGTAGTGTACTAGTTAGGGGAAAGCTATCTCATGACATGCATTGTGTAAATCATCTTTGTAGATGAAGATTGTTCATATTAATGAACATATTCTTTTTCCTTGACATTGTAGCAGAAACTGTTTACTTGTTAATGAACAACCAATACATTAATTTGCTTCAGACTGTTAGAGGGGAAAGTGAGATTCCAGTCATTGACAATGTTATTACTTTACAGTAGCCCTCATCTAATTTAAATGTGGTGCATACTACAATAAGCAAAGCCAAACCTGTGAATAAACTCCTGAAAAAGCCTGGTGGGTCTTTATTCAGTTGGGTGCTCACATACAGTAGCATGTGACAGCAGGAATGCTTTCAAAAATTGTTGAAATGAAAGCAATATATCCACAAATAAGAGCTAAATTGCAATCCTTTCCCTATGGGGCATATATGTTTAAAAAGAAAAAAAAAAAAAAAAAAGAAAAGAAAAAAAAAAGAAAAGAAAAGAAAAATTGGCTCAGAGGTTTGCAGTAGTATTATTTTACCACAGGGCAAGTACATTAAATCATTGTTATTTGCTAGCCTGGGGTATATGTTGGAAAATGGCATCTTTTTTATTTAGTTTAGATTGTGGGCAGAGAGAGCTTTCCTAATATTATCGCAGAGCCTGCTAGTGCTGCCGTGGTTAAGGCTGTGTTAGTATTTCCATTATAAACCCTTAGTCTCAAAGGTTTTTAATTTGATCGTAAAAATTTGCTTTGGGCAGAAACTTGGCATACAATTTTTCAGCTCAGAGTGATTTTTTTCCTAAAATATGAGGGAAATCAGCTTGACCTCTTTGACATTTATTTTCTAAGAGTACACAAACATTCACGCACACAGACACAAAGGCAATTTTTATACAGCTCATTTCAGATGTGTTACATTTTCAAGCCTATCTTGGAGGTCTTAACTAAAAAGGTGACAGCTCAGAACTTTTGGGCATTTTGAAAACCAGGGAGAAAACTCAGTGATCAAGAGTCATGTTCATACATGTGGGAGAGTTTTATTTCGAAGTGACAAACATTTAAAGTTTGTGCAGTAACAGGTATATATATATATATACAGCCTGCTGAGTGCTCATGTAATTCCTAAACCCATTAGTTAAAGTCATTCCACATAACAAATGCTAAATGTGAATATGCTGAATTTCTCTGTAAGACTGGCAGAAGAAGCAGTTTTGTCTTGTGTTTTAGAGTAGCACCATGGACAAAGCTGACGTTACAACAGTCAAAAGGGTCCACAAAGAGAAGAATCAAAGGAACCTGTTTTCTCTTAAGGGGAAAAAAATTGTCAGAATAAGACAGGGTTGAAAGCTCACACTGAATGAGAGGAGTATAAAAAACAGTTTAAAATGCTTAAGTATGGAATCATTTGAAAACTATAAAAGTGCAAGGGAGCCACACAATGTAATAAATCTATGTGTGGAGCCAATCAGCTACTAATCTGGAGCAAATTTACAGCTACAAACAGGCATAATTAATATACAAATCAAACACACCCGGCAGCAGATGGAAATGAAATCCTAGTTCTTTTAGCAAACGTAATGCAGACCTCTTCCTCATATATTCACTAAATGAGACCGTGTGTAGCTGTTTGAAGTAGTGTTACATACAGGCTAGTGGGAAAATTATGTGTTTAAAAAAATGACTGCAAATTATTTTTTTTTTTAATATCAATTCTGCAGTATGCTTCTACCTTAATGGGTCCTTTTGGAAAATGACAGCTTTCAAAAAGTGACGTGTATGCATTTTCTATTTCTTTGCATATATAGTTGGATAGCCTATGCCAAATAGCTTCAGTAGGAATTGAGTTGCTGTATTGAGGCTTCATATTACCTGCAGTTTTCTGCAGCAGGGGCCAGAGGAAGGAACAAAACATTTGTGAAATAAAGAGTTCATGGAGTAACCCACCTGCAATGGAGATGTCTTCCTAATCTTCCTTAGTGATCGACTTCAGTGATGAACCGCAATGCCCAGCCATTTCCAAAAGCATTCACCCTACCTAAGAGGGTGAGAACACAGGGTGGAGTTATGGAATCTGCCTGCAGTGCTGCAAATTTTGTCAAGCTGTGAGTAAATATCAGGTTGGGAAAATAACTGCTTATGCTAAATTACAGAGCTAGGAAAAAAAGCATATAGGTAGAGAATAGGTGTGACAAATGTAGACTGGCATTTGGAAGATGGTTTCAAATCAACTGATCAAAGAGTTTTTTGTGATGTTTTTCCAATAGAACCATTGAAGCCAAGAAGCTCCAACTGATTTTCAGTTGGAACTTGATCTGTTGATGAGAAACTTCCCTTTTGAGGTGTTTCTGATATGTCCTCATATGTGTTTCCTGTTGTAGGAAGAAACTGGACTCAGAAGCTCAGAAGATACCTTGTATTTCTGTGTTCCTAACAGATTTTAAAGCTAGTGGTGAGGTTTTCATACACAATTAATTTTAAGTCCCCGAAGGGAAAAAAAAAAGAGTCATTAGAAAGAAGTCTAGTTTACTTTTCTAGATATACTCTCAAGAAGAGCTGACATTACTATTATGACTTACTGCTGCTGCTGCTACTACCACTACTACCACCACCATTGCCATTCAGAGGTAATTACTTTTTTAACCTACACATCTCCATTAGGTGCCTGGAATGCTTCAACATCTGCTAATAAGATCAGAAAGGTCTTATATGAATAACAGGACCTATAAATTTATCTTCTTTTCAAATACAATGCTCACAGCTCTTGAAGCTGCAATCCATAATATGGTGAGAGTTTAAAAACTGATGAGGCAAACTGGTAAATTCAAAGAGAGGATTAATTTGTAATGTATAAATGCAATGGATTTAAGATATGAACTTCTGACCATTTGGCACTCATCAAGAATCTTAACTACGTGTAGTCTCTGTGAAATTACTTCTGTGTGATAGGGAGTTAAAATTTAAAGGTGGGTAACATCACATCTTGACAACTTTTGCCACTGATAGTTAAGGGGTGGAAGGAATCAAGATGACTGATTAATGCTAAAAACCAGACATAGTTCAGGAGAGGCATTTCCAGAAAGAGTTGATGTGAAAAAAAGGGAGGAGAAGGACTCTTGAGTAATTCCCAGAGGCCCATTTATCACTTGTCGTTTGTGCTGATTTTGGTGTCTTATCTGAGGGAAAACCAAAAATTACTCAAATGGTTCCAAGGTTAAAGACATATCGACTATAACTTATTTTTTATTTTATTAAGGAATTTACAATAATCTTTTATATTCTGCGTGAATGAAAATTGTTAAAGTATTAGTTGAGTGTGAAATTAAATAGCACTTTTCTCCTCCATGCTAAAAAGCTATCTAAGGAAATAGTAGCCTTTAAACAAGTTTCTACATTATTTAAGTTTAGGGGAAAAAAAAAGTATTTTGAAAATTAAGAAACTTAGGAATTGATATGTGGATTTAATGTCATAGATGAATCTTGAATTTTCAAGGTGCTAATTAAATAATTTCTAGGTGATACATATTCCTGCAAAAATAAGGAGGGAAGTCAAATGGCATTTTTGAAATAACTTCCATTTACACTAATAAATGTAAGGGAACAGGAATGTGATCTGATATTATATCATAATAACTTATGAGCTAAGTTTTTAAGTTGTTTAATTTTATGTAAAATATTTGCTCTAAAATGATAATAAAAGAGTAGAAAAAGGACAAATCACTTAATACTTCAGCTCTACTCTCAGCTTCTAATGACCTCATGTTTCTTGAACAGAGAAACGTTACGATATATTTCAATTCAGTCATCACAAGGAAGCCACTAAGGAGTTAGATAGAGCTGCATTCCTAAGAAGCTGTGCACAGGCTTTAAAAATTAGTCATGCCACCACATCCTAGTTTTCCCATATAAACCTCTGCATCAAAGTGAGTCTTGCTGAACATGATTATTAAAAAAAAAAAAAAGAGAAACAACAAAAAAGAAACAACTATTAAAAAAATTGGCACTTTATGTGTTAATTTCCTAGCACATGAGGTGAATTTGGATAAGCATATGGAAATCAAATATAGTTGTGGGCTGACAGCCATTGTATCTGGTGCCCTTCAGCACTATACCTACCAACTCTCATGAGAAATATGAATACTCTTTTACAGTGGAAGCCTGCAAAATCACACTAATGACTGGAATTTTCATTGTAAATGGCTGGATTTTGGGAATTAGCAGGTGAATGAGGAAATACAATAAAAGACCAGATGATAATGCATTGCGTAGTGTACTTTTTCATTTGTTCTGACAATTGATTTAGTTTTAATTTCATACTTCATACATTATCAGCAAGTGTGATGGAGTGTAAAAGCTACAAATAAGGAGTCTGAGTAACATGAGATTCCACCAGGGCTTTCTAATTATTTTTGCTGAAAGGCAGAAAAAGTGCTATTTTATCTATGTTGATAAAAGCATGTATTTTATCCTTCTCTCATTTACAAGTTAATAGTTGCTATTTAACAGCTGGTTCATGGAATAGTTCATGATGCAGGAGATATCGGCAAACCTAATGAATCTGTCAGAAGATGCCTGTCTGTCTGTCTAGAAGATGATTTTTTATGTTCACAAAGATTACAAACTGACAACAGGATTATGGACATGTGGTACTTTCCCTTTTGGACTTTCTGTTCCCAAAGAGAGTGTACTCCATTTTACTGACAGCACAAGTTTTTGACATGCTGAAATGATGAAGGCTAGTGATATCTCAACACCATAAACCTTCATGAACCTTCACTGTCTTCAAACAAAACAGTCCCTTCTTCTCCACCTCCTTTCACATACCTCCAGTCCTTCCAGGATACTTGTTTCTTTCTCCTTCTTATACCCTCCTTCTCTTGTGCTGTGCAAATATTGTACCTCCATGTGTAAAAGAGATCAGGGAAATTGCTCCAGGGGAATAAAAAAGCTTTACCCTGCGTTAATTACCTGATTCTGTTCATTGTTGCCATACAGCAGAATGCAAGGGAAAAGGGTACAAAAAATTGGCTGCTGCAGTGGGAAGATGGGATTACTCTCAACAGCAGCAATGCCTTAAATTGTAAATGAAAGTAAGGACTAAGGTCTAAAAATTGTGTATTGTATCTGCTGTGATCAAGTTCTATGCTGTTGTTCTTTATAACTGGGTTTTTCAAAGCATTTTATTTTGAATAAACTGAAAGAGTGGGGTGAAGTAAAAAAATACAGCAATAACAAGAAAGACTTGGAAGAAGTTGGGACATGATCATTTATGTTTAAACATGACATACACTCAGTAAAACTGGGAATATGTGGTGAGGAGGCTTCATGTGTAGCCTTCAGGTAGCCTATATGCTTTAGGTTTTTCCAATGCTTTCTACAGGACAATGATGGAAGACACACATAGACTCTATGTTGCAGTCACTTGCCCCAGGGTGATAAATGACATATAGCTTTATTATTTGTTGCCACTTAACCTTCAATATGGGAAAAAGCAGTTACTGAAAACCTTAAGCCTAGGTGCTGCCTTGGTTGTAGCTTTTTGCTCTGCCCCAGAGCTGCGCTAGCTAGGCAGTGTTTCCCACTTGCCGTGGTGTAGGTAGAAAACTAAACCCTGCACACCAGCGAGCAGGCTTTGCACTGAGGGTCTCTGCCAGAAAACATTAGCAGTCATGAGGATCCTCTGGTCATCAGCAGCTTCTGACACAAAAATTGATGATACCTTAAATACCATTTAGTCTGGCTAACTGAAGGCCAGAGAAATCCTCTTTTAGAAAGAGACCTGAACCAATGGTAATCATAAAAGACACACTTCTGCAAAGGGACTGAAAAATACAGATACTGGAGCGCTGGTTTATTCTCTCAGTGCTGGCTGTGAGGGTATGACAGGCATCAGGCACCAAATGGGGACCCTATGGGCAGCTTGCAAATGGGTAGTAAATGGTTATAACTAAGACTTTCCTGGAAAAGTGGATGGATTTTTCATTGTGCTAAACACAAAACTTGTTCAAAACTCAAACTTGCCTCCTGCTATTTCCTTCTATTATGTTCACGGAAATGGGGCTTTGGAAAAAAAAAATTAAAAATTAATAGCACTGCATCAAAGAACTATCCAAAACCTGTAATGATTCTCCCATTTGGTCAACAGTCAGATAATGAAGATAGGACCTAGATTATGTCCAGCTATTCACACTGCAGTAGAGACATATTGCTCTCCAGGCAGAAAAATTACCTGAATGGATACCTTGCTGATTCACTATTTATTTTCCTTCACATAACATGGAGCTTGGTATTGTTATTTTATGTGCAATTGCCACATAGTCAAATCTATGGTACAATGACATTCCAGCATACCTCCCAAATGTAGCTTTTTAAACCAGCTTTAGAGAGGAGAGACAAAATACACAGGTAACAAATGTAATGAATGACATAACAATTAGAAAGTTAAACTTCTATCACTAAGAGAGTTGCCTGTTACCAGAGGTTGCTAGATTTTTTATCAAAGACATGAATTTGTGTGTGTTTGAGAAGATATTGAACCATAGCAAGTTCAATTATGCAATATAGTGTAGAAAGAAAAAAAAAAAGACATCTCTGATACAAGGCTTCTCAAATCACTTGCATAAAGAAAAATTAATTTATTCTTTTCTGTTAGACACCTGAAAAGATAAATCCACTGACCCTGAAAATAGATCTCTTTTTATTCTTGGCCACATCCATAATCCTCCTTTCTTAGTAGCTGAAAAGAAAGTCATAATTAATATGCCACTAGAGAGTCTTCATTATTTCTTCAGAATTACCTCTTAATTTACTAGATTAGCCTGATTAAGTAATGACTTTGTCAGTTCCAGTTTTTCCTTAAGAATATGAAATATCTCATTTTTGACCAGGCGATGTTGAATTAAACTGCAACCAAGGAAGACATTTTGGCCTAGATTTCTTTTGTTAAAAATCCTTTAAAACAATTTTCTTTATGCACACCTAATTACTGAAGGCTGCAGAACCCCACAGGCCCTCTCTACCTGCAGATTTTGCAAACACAGAGCTGGAAGCAAAGCCCAGCAGCCCAGCAAGCTGTTCCTCTTGTGCTGAGTCATGACACAAAGGGAAGAAGGGTGTTATAGGCCTAAATCCTCCTGCTAATGGCACAGCAATTAGGTCGTTTACTGAAATGCTGGCTTGAAGTGCCCCTAAAGATATGCAATCACTCTCTTGCAGACTGGTCCCTTCCATTGGCTGCAGGAGGAAAAAATCCTGTTTCTCCACCCCCTCCCCACCCCTCCCCAATATAGGTCAAATTTTGTGTGCATCAGTGTGTAGTAGAAAAGTTTCATGTCTTGTCTGAGTTCATTTTTTGAGAACTGTGGCCTTTCTCTTTGGCGTTTCTGTTGTTGCTGAGAAAACAACAGTCAGTAATTAATTATAATATTTTCTTCTATGTGTGAGTCTGTAACAAATCAAGAAGTGTCATCCTCTTCTTTATACATGTTGGGATAAACTGATACTCATTCCCTGCAGTCTTTCCCATTTCACCCAAATGGATCAGTTAAGTAGCTAACTCACTGACTGTATATATTAATGTGTTCAGTAGCCTAATTTGTGTAAAATATGCAGTAGTTGACATTAAAATGTCAACCTTTACCCATTATAGCAGCTATACTAGGAAGGGAGACTTGTAGGTTCCTGCCTGAGAGTCGAGGTTGATAGTACCATATTTGCAATAGTTGAAAATTTTCTGAGACCATTGGAAAGGTTTAATGACTGACTGTGTGACTGTATGGGAATGTAGACTGGGAGAAACTGACTTGTTCTGCCCTGAGGCCACTGGTAAAACCCTGAGAGAGTCTGAGAACTCAGTCAGTCTTAGGATCTGGAGTCAGATGAAGACTGGTATATGTGTATATATATATATATATATATATATATATATATAAATGATAGATGGAGAAAGCCAAACCACGAATAACCATGTGGCACTGAAATTCCTAGAGACCAGCAGTTCACAAATCAAGAGAACATAGTCATTGAAGAGTGATGAGCTGAAAAGGAGAGCACAAAAACCTGAACCAAGCCAAAGTTTCCAGACTGCAGATTTTCAGTGACTCACAGTCTAAAAGGTTTGGCGGTGCAGGAGCCAGTTAGGGACAGCCAGCTGCTCTGGCTGCAGAGCATTTCACGCTGTATGAGCATGCAGATGATATAGTGATGGCAAAGTGCAATGTTATACGGGGAGTTAGCGGTCAGCTGGATCCCGTAGACCATGCCAGCATGGGGGCAGGAGCTAGCTGTCCCAGATCCCCACTTTGAAGGACGAGACTTCATGTTTTCCACTTGATTCTCAAATCTGTGGATTTTTCTTTTAGGCCAAATGAAGAGGTGACAGCTGATTTTGTTTTAACCTCCTGTCTGCAGCTCTGATGTTGCATTTGTGCCACAGGGTTATGTTCTGCTCAGGGGAGGCTTCACCACAGCTGACGCAGAGGAAGCCCTGAAACACATCAAAAACATGAAGAGTTTTAGAAGTAAAGCTCTAACAGCCTCCAGTGAGCATGTGTAATGATTGGTGTCCAGAAACTTTTCAAGTTGCCCAAATCACAGGAGTAGCATGTGCCCTCTCTCTGACCCCAGCATCATCTTAGTGGCCAATTTTATGTCCTTGAAGTAGAGCACTGAGGTACTAGAATTCTTCAAAGAAATGATGGGAAAATGAGCTGTCAGTTTGAACAGCCAAGGACTATATCACAGCCAAGATCTTGTCTATTTGTGAATTTTTAGCTTGTATGAGGTCTTCTTGCATGAAGTGGTGGTCCATGTGGAGGGGTGGCAACCAGCTACTCCAAGAGCAGTGCAGGCTCCTCTGCCAAGCCATGGAGCCCACAGAAATGGGAAAACTGCTGAAAACAGCAAGGAACAGATGTGGTCTGAGCACAAGGATGATGGAAAGGGCATCTGGAGGAACAAAATGGGCTGGGCAGAGTTTGCAACAATCAAAAAGCTAGGGAGCTGGCTGAAGTGAAGGCAGAGAGAAAGGATCTGTGTGCTAGGATGCAATAGGCAGAGGGAGGTATGCTAATAAATCCTTTTTATTTCTATTCTGTCTGGCATAATCACTCTGAGCTTAAAACAAGTTGGCTGTCCAAGTTTGTGTTCAAGTATAGCCTATATGTGAGATTAGAGGGCTCTTTTCAGAGCCACTTCCTGAAGAGTCAGTTTTGGTTGTACCAGATCAACTCTGCTCCTGACTTGAGACAGTTACAGTCAGGGAGAACTTGGACTTCTTTAAAAGTTGTCTTGTTTTCAAGCCCTTGTACCCCGTCCCATCTCTGCCACCCCAGTAACTGGGTGCCATTGCCCAGTTCAGGAAGAAGAGCAGAAGAGTGTTGTCTTTGCTCTCCTGCTTCTGAAATAAAAATGGACAGAACACAAAGGCAAAGCTTTTGAGGCCTGTTCAGCCCAAGTGCTTTCAGCTACAACAAAGTACAAGGGCCAGAGAGGTGATGTATGGAGGCTACTGTGCAAGGAGAGCAAATTCAAAGCACTTTTCCAGAAAGTATTACTGTAGCAGGAGAGCTAATGAGGAAAAAAGTTATAGACATGAGTAATATAGAGGAAAAGTGAAACAAAATTATGAGAATTTGGAGGGAAGCTGGCCACATATTTCAATGTGAACACTCAAAAGGCATCAAGAAGCTCCAAGCTCCCTGCTGTGTCACACTCCTTCACCCAGCTATTTCCTGGGACACCAGGGCTGTGTGCTTACCCCTCCAGTGATTTGGTAAATGATGGAATGGAATTTGGACTAGTCATAAAGTTGAATGGGATAGCCAGAAATCAACTTTACTTCTTACTTGAAGTCCAAGTGTGGAAGAAAAATCCCCCACAGGACTTTCATCCAGTCTCACGTGTGCTGCCTTTCATGTATGTCTTAAATTACACTCAAATGAGGCTCTGGTGCCCACAAAGCTGTCAACATACCACTACTTGCCTGTATCTGTGGAGAAAAATTCATTAGTTTGGGTGCCAGAATACCATTAGTTAAAATCTTACTTCTTCTCTCTGCATGTCCCACTGTCATCAGCCCATTCCTCGCCTACTCCTCCCTTCACAACTTCTGAGTCTGTTGGCTGATTTCAATAAATTTGAAAAAGAAACAGAATTCTCAAAAATAATTAAGTATGTACAAGTATTGTGAAAATCAGCAGTTCCGTAGCTGAGAGAAGCCTAAATTATCTGTTGGCCCTTGTGCCAGAGAGAGGCAGACATGAGCTGGCAGTGTTCCTGCTCAAAGAGGCAGCTTGGTGGTGGTACCTGGCTGCCATTCTGCAAGGGGCTGTGGTGGCTGAAGGGTCAGGTGGAGGGCTGACTTGATGCTGCTTTGAGCAGTGGGCAGTACGATGGACCTTAAGGAGGCAGCACTTGCAGTTTTGGAGTCACCTTTTTCCCACTTGCAGCTGGAGGACTTGATCTCTCTGCCCTGTAACACAGCTGAATGGCCAGAAAGCCCTGAGAGGAAGTAACAGTGCCTTCATCTTCCCCTCTACCTCCTACCTCATTTTAAAGGGATGCTATTATCCTTCCTTTTTCTGAAAGAAAAGAAAGTACCCTTTAGGCTTCCCTTCTTTTTTTTTTGTTGTGTTGATGAACTGAAATTAGAGGTGAAAATGGCTACTCCTAGGCTTCCTATCCTTGGTTGAATTGTATCTTTTTGATCTTTCCAAAATGTGCTGTTCTGAAATTTTGTGACCATGAATGAAGCTCTCATTGTAACAGACTTCTTCAATAATTGAGTCCTATAAATTTTTTTGGAAGAAAACATCCCCTCTTTTCATAATTCTAATTTTCTTCTTAGAAGAAGCATTGATATTCCAGCTAGCTTTCCTTAGAAGCTATTATTCAACCCTTACCAAGAAAAGAAAATGATCATGGCAAGGTGGGAGGGGGACCCACAAAACCAAACTCCTGAATATTTTACACATCTTTCAACATTATTCATCTATACAAGTGGCACTGCCTTGCAAGCCGATGTGAACAGTTCCTTGGCTAATGCTCATCAGTCTGAGGAAGGAAACTAGGTGACACACTGTGAAATGCTGACCCTGCTGCTTGTCCCCATGCCATATGGCAGCAGAAGCTGGCATTGTTCTTTGGCACTTAGATGAGAAAGCTCTTTTGCCCCAACCCACTGATGTTTACAGAAATAGTGCTTCAGCCCTGACCATTAATGATGTGCACATGTCAGATGACAAGACTGTAACCTGCAATAACCTTATAAACCTGGGCACAGCACAAACATTCTGAGGACAAACACATTGCAACATTTAAGTAAAAAAGATTAAGTTTGATGTGGTTTAATTTACTGGAAATGAGTAAAAGGAATTCCACTCTGGTTTTTATAGGAGAAATTTGGCTGGAAAGAATCACAGCACTGTCTAGGGGCCACTGGGCCACTGGCTTCATCAGGGTGAATCCAACCCATATATAAATGTTATAAGCCTCTCAATGCTCTTTGGTTCCAGTGTTAAATTCTTTGATAATTGTATCTTGAACTATTTCCCTTGGCAGCCTGATGTTTAACCCAATAACCTTTTGAGATAGATTTTTTTTCCCCTGTCATCCAGTTTAAATCTTGTCTTCCTTAAATTTAAGTTCATGTCTGTTTCTCTCGTCTCTGCTTTTCCTGCTGAGCCCTCAGGTTTATAGGCTGAGTCATTCTTGTTTGAGGTTTCTTCTCATTCTTTGCTTTGTTTGTTCTGATAACTTAAGACATATATTTCTCTTTTGTTCATGTACAAGAACTTAAAATTTAAGAAATTGTTATTCTCACTATTCATTTTCCCATTTAATCATCTATCTAACCTGCCTTGTAATTCAGTCCTTCTCCAGTGGCCTCAGCTGGTTTTGTATGGAAAAACTATATATGGGATGTGAATAGTTCAGAGCTTCAAAAGCAAGTTCTTGAATATTAATGACTCTGCTTTTCATCTCCAGGATGATAGACTGACAATACCCACATCTTTGAAATCCTTCCTGACAGTAGGTTACTATCTACTTCAGCCTGGCAATAATTATGCTAATTTGTTGACTTTTAGTTTAAATATTTACTTGTTTGTTTATTTGCATAGTGGGTCTTTTCACTCCCTCTCTTTCCTTTGTCTTTGATTATCCTTTTGATCAGCAAGTGAATTAATTGGACAATTGTACCCTTGACTTTCAGTAAATCTTCCTTTTTGGAATCATGATCCAATAGGTACATAACACAGACTTGGGAGAATTTGGGTCTGTTTAGAGTTGCATAATTTGTTATGTCTTGTATCTTTGTACCCTCTTTTTTCTACCTTCTGTAAGGTGTGAATTGATCTACATGCTTAATCTGAAGCAATGGACAAAAACTATTTTGGTTCCTAATCTAGTTTGAGCAAAGGATATTGCTTTCCTCCACTAACATTCTACAACAAAAATAGACCTATAATCCTAGTCTTGTGATGTCCTGGTGTGCCATGGTTCAGAGCATCCACTTCCGTCTCATAATTAAAAGAGTGTGTCAACAAAATACATCTTTGTTTACAAAAGGAACTAAAAATTACTAAGTAGTCAAAGCTTTCTGCTCAAAAGCAAACAAATACCTATGAAAATAATTCTTCTTCTAAATCCATGAGCATCTAGAAAGCTCAGAATATGGAGATTCATTTCCCCATTCTCATCTTTCTTTCTCATATCCATGCACATTGTGTACCTCACCTTTCTCTGTAGAGGTTCAGGACCAGACACCCGAACTCCATTGTGGCTTCACTGTGATTGAATGCTGTCTTCTCTTGGCAAACATTGGTAATGAATTACATACAGTCAATGTGCTATAAGCATGTAGTTTTCTAAGTACAAAATGATGGAGAACACAGGGTTCAATGAAAATTGTGTTCCTCCCTGAGTCACATGAACAAGCTGCCAAAAGGAGAGGGCAAGAGGTTCACACCCCATTTAAAAGCCACAGTTCTTTGCTCACCAGTTAAGAACAGCAGATGACTCCTAATGTAGTACTCTTTAAAATATTAGTAAAGTATTAATATAAATACTAATACATAACTGATCCAATAAATTACTAATAAAACACAGTAACATTGCTGTATTTGGGAAGCAACCTTTATTCTGCTCATGAAGGTGAACAGCCTGTGTCCTATTTCGGGCACAAAAAGAAGCATTTAGGAGTGGAAGATGAAGCCACTCTTTACTGTTTAAGAGGTTTTAAAGGGCCTGTTGGCTATAAAAATCTGAGCTATGCATTCAAAAAGGAAGCATCGACAAAGGCAGAAACTGACTGTCATCTCATCAGGAGGTAAACAGCAAAATCCCTGAATAATGAAATGAGGGAACTTTCTCATGTTACCTTAGTATAAGCAGATTAAGCATATTTCTGCTTTCATTCTTTCTGCCTACATATCTTATAAACATTTGTGGCTGTGTTGTCTGTTTTGAATATTATGAATAAATGCATGTTTGTGTTTTTGCTTAGCCTGAGGTGAGGGAAACACAGCTGGCTTGCACCCGTGTTCCAGGTCATCTGCCAGCGGCAGCAAGGCATTCCTCTTCTGTCTTGTTGCAGGGCTAGCCCTTGCCTTCAACAAATGATCCATCTCTCCTGTACCTTCTCCACTGCATCCAAGGGATCCAACAGAACAGGCCCATCTGAACCACATGGGGAAATAACACAAGGGTCATTAAAGGCATGAATATCTTCCAGCTCCCCATCAGTGCCCCAAAGGATCTCTGATGTTCTGGAAGGTGTCAATAATATCGCAGGTCCAGGTATCACTGTGGCAGAGGGTGTTGCAGTGGGAAATGACAGAACCAAGTTTTTCTCCACCATGGCAGTGAATTTATTAAATGGCTCAAAGCATAGTCATACTATGACTCCAGCTTGTGTGCAAGTGTAAGTCTCTCTACTAAGGGAGAAGAAAGACCCCCAGAAGGCAGGGCACAAGGGATAAATGCATGGTCCCAGCCCACACCAAGCTGGGTTGCCTCACTGTGGGGAGGTCAGAATTTGGTACAGACTGAAGAAACTGACCAGTTGCAGCTGCTGATAAATAAATTAATGTTCTCTGGATTTAACAGAGAGCCTCCACAGGTAGAGGCAATCAATGATCCCTGGGGAGGGTCTGCGACCTGGTAACAAGGCAGGTCTGCGTTGTCCGTGGGGCAGGTCCACAGTGAAACACAGATCTCCAGTCAAGAATATACCACATGTGTGTCTACATCAGAGCCTGTCACTCCAGTCTGCATTTGTAGTAGATGAAGAGAAACAAGCACTTATAAAATACAAATCTTCTCATGCTAAAGTCATGTGAAATATGTCAAATGAGTCATTACTTGTATGACTTGCTCAGATGTAGGCATCTATAGGGCTAGCATTACTTGGGAAGAATCCTTTCCAATTTCTCTGCTTCAGTCCATTATACTTTTTATGTCCCTAACTCCTCCATTATGTTCCTGTAACATTCTCCTGGTGGAAGAATTCCTTCACATTTCTTGGTGTTTTGGGCTAAATGAACAATCTGTAGAAAATTTTAGGGATAGATGGAAGAAATAACTTCAATGCCCTGCCTTAAACATCTTGACTAGCACTTATCTTCTGCTCTATTGTACATTAAACTGCTATCACAGGCTGTTTCTGGGTCCAGAAACTGTAATGAAATCAAAGATCTGGAAACGTTATTTTAGGGAAGGGGGTATGTATGTCACATATCTCTGTAGATTCACCCAAGTCACTAGTGCTTGTACAGGCAAGTTGCAGAAATAGCCAGGTGGTTGAGTACTGTAAAATACTTTATTTGCCTCACAAAGTTGATGACAGTGGCAAGTTGTAGCCAGTGATCAGTTAGCCAGAGATGTTTTGTCAGACCTTTTTATTAGTGAATCACATATAATCACAGAACCACTATGTTTGGAAACAACTTTTAACATCATCAAGTCCAACCATTATCTAACTCTACCAGGGCCACTACAACACCGTGTCCTTGAGCACCATATCAAAATGGCAAATCAGATTGCCTCTGAGAGACTGAAGAGCCATCGAATGCTGAAGAAACAGGTTTTATTCACTTCTGAACTAGAGTAATTAATTGCTTTCCCAAGTAATAAAACTCCCAGTGACTGGGTCATACAAACAGAAATATCAAAAAATGTGTAAATAACTCTTCCTTGATCCCTGGGGTCCATTCACAACTTGTTTTCAGCTGTTCCAGGTACTTTCTCTCTTGCTGTCAGCCCTGCCCGGTAATCTCTGGTCCCTAGGAAAACTCCACCTGTCATCTTGGCGGTTGGACTGTGTCTATTTGTCCCATCACTTTGTCTTCATTCTTGAAGACAAACAGACTCACCTCCTGGCTGTGGCTTCCCTTGTGCCAACCAAAGCCTCAGGATGCTGACCCATGGTGGAGGCAATTTCTGTTTCCCTGGGGGTTCCATTTAGCTCAGTCTCCTTGCAGGAGTGTCAAGGAGTTGTGGACAAGAGAAAAACCTCAAGTGCTGTCTGTTACACAGGGTAGCAGTACTTTTAGAGAATAACTGTAACTCATTTACAGAAAAGTAACAAAACCATAATTTGTAGCTCTCTATTTCATGCTTATTTTTGATAGTATCTACTGGACATTGAGAGATGAGACTATAAATGATCTAAACTTAAGAGGGTTACAAATACTTTCAGAGGAAGGAAAGACCTCTGCACCTAAAGAGTATAAAATTAACAAGGGAACATTGATTTTAGCTGATGGGGTCTTTTTCTTTTTCTTTTTCTTTTTCTTTTTCTTTTTCTTTTTCTTTTTCTTTTTCTTTTTCTTTTTCTTTTTCTTT
>WTSP01008341.1:0-19391 GCA_025331215.1 Actenoides lindsayi
GCTGTGTACAGTGAGGGCAGAGTGGGGCACACCTATGTGCATCCATAGAGAGCTTGGTATGTGGTCCACCACGCACCCTCATCCTCAGAAGTACTTCTTTCACTCAACCAACACGCACAAAAATAGGTTGGGTCTGGCCAAGGGTGCCCCCATCTGTCCTTGCATCTATCCCAGCAGTGACCCTGCCAGGTCCCCTGGGTACAGCCCCTGTGCCCACCAATCTCTCCGTGGAGAACTGCAGTGCAGGTAGAGCCCTCCATGAGCTGCCCTGCAGCACGGCCATCTCCGCTCTTGCAGAAGGAGAAGCAGCGTTTGGGCAAGGTCACCCCCATTTGCCATGTAACCAAAACGTGCTCCAGCTCACCGTGGGAAGCAAGGGGTGGAACTGGGTGCCCCTGCCTTCAAAAGGCTGATAGCTTGTGGTTGCCAGAAGCCAGGACACCAGGGGACTGCCCTGTTGACAGCCTGGCCATGCTTGACCTCCAGCAATGGGCCAGAATAAGATGCTGCCTCCAGGAGAGGGCAGCAGAATCCCTGCATGCTCCATGCCTCTTGCCACCGTCATTAATTGTGGTTGCCGAGAGTCAATTCCTGACTCTTTCCTAAGCTGTAAACATGGCCTTCTACTTCTCTTAACAAGAATCTTCACCCAGAGACTCTGGTAAAGTCCTTGTGGTCACCACCTGTCAGCTCATCCATCAAGGTTTCTAACTCATGTCCCAGGGATGTTATTTTTGCAGCCAGTCAAGCAGAAGAACTGTCTGCAGCCCCAAACTGAGAGCTGGAGGAGGAACTCTGAGCCAAATCCAGTGCCCATGATCCCTGGAGGGGTTTCCAAGCCCCACGTGGAGCTGTGGTGCTGAGGGACATGGGTTAGTGGTGCCCTGGTAGTGCTGGGGGAATGGCTGGACTCAATGAGCTTTTCCAACCAAAATGATTCTGTGATGTCTGCAGACAGAGCTGTCCCCTCTTTCCTGCAGTTACAGATGCTCTCGATCACACGGCACAGAGAACAGCAGCCACCACCTCCATATGGGACAAGAGAATATGGTTTCCCTTTGAGATCCTGGAACACCAGTGGAGGAGGAAAGAATTTTTGATGGAGTAAGACCTGCAAACCCAAGGCTCCATCACTGCATTTTAATGGCTGAGGCTCCCTGGGTGCATTCCAGACACCTGCCCAGCATCCAGCAGACCTTCAGCAGGGGTTAGACCACTGGGTTTCTGCTCCCCCACGCTGTCGGGCAGCAGATGAGCGTGGCCATGCAAGCCAGTGCTTATTAAAGATTTAAAAGGCAAGCTGTCAGCGGTGCTGCTAAAGATGGGCTTTGCCTCTTATAGCTCTATCCCTCTCTAATACTAATAGGATTGGGAGGAGGAGGAGGAGGAACAGCAGCATGAGGACCAGCTGAGGGCAAAGGGTTCCTCCTTGCAGATGCTGTTCACACCTTGGGGGATTTTTTCTAACACTTTGCTTACCTTCTAGCACTCCCTCCTCAGTCCTCTGGGGTTTGGGGTGAATCCCTCAGGCCCTGCAAGGGGAGGTGGTGCAGCCTGGAGGCAGAGGCACAGAGGAGAACCCACCTGTCCCTCCTCCAAGGGACAACAACCCCCCCTCAGCCCCCCCTGCGAGCTGGCAGAGGGGTCCGTGCTCTGCTCAGCATCCTCCTCTGGAAGAATCCACATTAATCCCTGTTTTGTTTAAAATGACAGCTGGGCAGTGGCTGGAGTTTCCATTTTCTGCAAAGACTTTTTGGAATCAGAAGCCTGGATTTGGACCAGGCTGGAATAAACACAAAAGAGCTTCATCCTTCTCTGCAGGGGAAGATGCTAAAAACAAAAATCTGTGCCAGCATCACTACTTGAGCTATTAAACAGTTTTTAGTGACGCATCTCACAAAAAACCCACCCAACTGTATTCACAAGGCATTTTGACAGGATGTAAACTGCTTGAACATGTGATTTCCTTCTCAATTTGAGCAAAACTAGACCAACTTCAGGATATAGTTAAGGTTAAAGCTGTGCCAATAGAGACCTGTTCCATCCCAGTTTTATTTTTCTTTGCAGTTCTACTTAATATTTCACTCTCTCATTCTCCCCTTTGGATAAATTAATTTTGTGAGCCACTCAGATCAATTGATGGTGAAGGACATGGTATAAATAGTTTTGCTTAATTGCCTGAAGCCAAAGGTGAGGTAGAAAACTCCACGTGTCCACAAACAGGGTTGGTTTGTTTGGGTTTTTTTTTTTATATTCCCTGCTGTACTGGCTTGGAGAAGGAGTTCCTGCCAGAAGAGATGACTAATTTGCAGCATCCAGGATTTCACCCCACTGAGGAGGGGGGAAGAATGACATGCCCACAATGCCCGTGGTCACAAGGGGATGCAGAAGCAGAGTCAGGACTGAACTCGGATCTCACGAGAGATAAAAAAACCCCTACAAACCCTGAAGTCGTAATTATGTCATACAACGTGACATCTTGGGAGGCACACAAGGGATCGCACGTGTTCATAACAATGACTTCAACACCATGAGCTCATCTAGCTCTTCAATCAATGCCATATATGCAATGTATAGACCAGCTGTATGTCAGCTCCAGTGTGTGGTTTGATTGGAAGTGACGGCATTGGAAGCATTAAAAGGTTGTTAAAGTCATCACAATTCATTTGCTGACTGAACACAGGACACTGCAATTGGCTCTTGGTTTTAGCCCCGGATTAAATCCTTCTTTGGGCGTGGGTAGAGCAGGACTGGAGAGGAGCAGGAAAGGAGAGGCACTATGTAGACCCTTGCATCCAGCTGAGCTATCCTCATGCCAGGGGTCCATGCCCATATGTGCAACACTCCTTCTCCAGCCAGAGTAGACAGCAGAAACATCATTATCTCTTTCCAGCAGTGAGCCAGAGAGAGACAAAGCAATTTACAGAGAACTAGATCCACCTCACGCCCCCCCCCCCCCCAAAAAAAAGGGGCAAAGCCTATGCCCTGCAAAGTTCTCCCACCTCACCTTTCTTCCACTCATTGTGCCTTTTCCTACTCAGTTTGATGCCAAGATATCACTTACTGGAAAAATCTACCAGAGTCTAATCGAGCCCTGGTGAGCCTTCCTTCCACGCTGCAGCTGCAGTTCTCCCCTTTCCATTTCCTTTTTGGAGCATTAAGTCCTTTGGGTGATGACTATTTGTGGTTCTGGACGTCAGCCTTCCCCGAAAGCCGAGGAATGTGCAGAATAAAACCTCCCTGTAAAGCTCTGGGAGCCAAGCACAAGCTGAGCAGTGGGAGAGGGAGGTGCTGCTTTCCAGTGAGACAGAGAGTCATTCATCCCCCCCCTTGGCCAGCATCTCCACACACACAGATGCTCACTGCAACATCTTACTGAGTGTTCCCACTGAAACGCTAAAGGCTGGTATTGGGAATGGGGGGGCTGTTTCTCCTTCATGCCTCCTCTTCAGCTCTGATCACCCTCTGAAGACATGAAAAAACAGGACTTGGGAAGACTTCAAAGTCCCCACTGAAAGGTATTCACTCAGCTCCACAACTGGTCTCATACCTGGTTTGTCCCACAAACACAACAGCTTAGACAAGAGTCTACAGGGTGTGAAGGGACTAAATCCACCAAGGAGGCTCTCGTGGCCAGTGACCCAAGCACTGGCCACCTGGGATCTCAAGCAGCATAAAGCCACTACCAAATCTCAAACGCTCTAGACACCTTCTAGCCCACAAAGACCTGAACCCCCCATCTTCACCAGCACCCTTCCCCCCTCCCAGGCTTGCCCCAGGTTGGGTATTTTTACCTGGAACGCTGCAGTGCCTGGACAGCTGCCTGCTGAGTTGGCCTCGCGCAACAGGACCTAGAAACAAAGGAGAAGGTGTGGGTCTGGCTCTCTGCTCCACCATGAGGGCTTTCTGGAGAGGAGAATTATTTCCAAGGAATAATTCCCTTGGAGGCACACCATGAGCCCAGCCAGGTTTTACAGCGCGTGATGTGTGACCATCTCTGGTAGGCACCCCCCGGAGCATTTCATGCCTTTTTGAAGTAGAGAGCAATCTGACAACCCCCTTAAATCTACGAAAAAGTTCACCGGCCCAAAACCATCTCACTGCATCAGAGATGTCCTCGCACCAGCAAGTTCCTGTAGTTAGCTCAAGGCAATGAGCCAAGTGCATCCCTGCCCCCAAGATGAGGAAGACTTCAGAGCAGACCAACCCCCAGGGCTGGGATGTCTCCCTTGGTACTCTTGAGGAAATCACAGGCTTGAGCATCACCACAGCCACATCTCGTGTTTTTTTTCCACCTGGAGGAGCAAAGGATCTGCCCTCTCGCTCCTTGGAGGCCTGCCCCTGTTTTTCATCCCTGAAAGCCCGAGCTGTAGAAGGGTATTAAAAACTTGTTTTCTGCTTGCTGAGAAAGAAGGGAAGATCTGGAGGACAGCCCCAAAAGGTTTTGTTGCAGAAGAACAGTGGGCTGAAGCGAGACATTTCTTCCTCTCTGGTTTTAGCCCATTGTTATTGAGAAGAAATTTTTCCTTAGGAGTCCATTAGGTTAAAATATCACTCAATCTCAAAATCTTGTTTAAAAAGGGGAAATTAGAATATTTTGTTTAAAAGCTGCAGAATGTTTTTGACATGCCAAAAAAAAGGGGTTTTTTTTTCAGCCCTACTTCCTGTACTTTTTGATGAATTTCCAGCTAGTCTTAATCAACCCCAAACCTGCATTTTTCAGCAAATAAATGGCTCACCCAAGCACGTTTGCAAAGGACCATTTAGGAATTGTAACAGCTTCTGTGGGTAGCAAGCAAATTGAAATAATAATTAAAGGCAGAATTAAAACCCACCTGTTTGCTTCTAATATACAGGGTAGGGAGGGGGAACCTCGAACTCGTTCGTCTTATGTTAAGTCAAACTAGTGGATAATGGAGAACAGTTAATACAGTTTCCTGAGGGCTTTGTGATAAAGGCCATCAAAGAGGCTTTTAAGGAAACTCAATAGCCAAAGGGGGATTGTTGAACTTCCCCAGAGTATTAAAAGCTTATTAAGACAGAGAAAAGAAGAAATGGAATCAAGAGTTCATTCTCAAACGTATAAATAATATAATAATAGGAGATCCCCAAGAGCCCATCTTCGGATGGAAGTCCTTTATTAACGACGCGAGGGGAAAAGGGCGAGCGGCCAAGTGGAAAAAAACTTGCAGGGAACAGAAAATAATCTCTGCTGTCTCAGTCTGGGGAAAGCTGCACGGGGACCTCGTCAAGGTGCGCTAAGGAAAGGCTTGCCAGCAGGTTAAATGAAATGGTGAGGGGCGAGAAGCAGACTGGGGGCGGGGAAAAAGTCACTTGAACTTTTCTTGCACCTTGGTGGGTTTTAAAGCAGCCTTAGGAGAGGAAAAAGAGAAAAAGATAAGAGGCCAGTGTGACGCTGAGCAGGTGAAGAAATGCTGGCTCAGCAGACAGAGGCACAGAGATGAGACTGCATTGGGCAGGGGGATACAACTGAAAACAGAAACAACAGAAAAGATAAAAATACCTTTAGAGGATAGAGTTTAGTCCCGGCCACTTCTCCTCAGGCCAGGCAGACAGGATTAAAGTCTGCCCAAAGCCCTTCACTAAAATGGCAAAAGGCATAAAGTGAATTTTATAGCAAAGAGGGTGAGATCAGGGGGGTCAAGGCTGAAGAGCAAAGACACAAGGAAGAAGATGGTGGGACCATCATCATCCTAAACACCCCATGGCTTTTATAGAAAGCTCCCTTTAAGGAAGCTTTTAAAGGAAGTGCACCTTCACAAAGAAAGTTTAGATGAGAGAGAAACCAGAATGCTGCAGGGTACTGGGCATTGCCCACAAGCTGAGGTTAAGCAAAAATTTCCCTGGAGTGGAGCCAACCCAAACCAGACCAGGGGTTTCTTCCACCTTGGTTTGAAATCTCACTGCCAAAGGCAGGACATGGAGCCAGGCGCACTCCTGCCTATAAATCCTCTCTTCCTGATCTCGCTTTCTAATGTAATAGTTTGCATTTTCAGCCTGCCCATTGAGATGGGCCAGGGCACTTAATCCCTGATGGTTTATTCATTATTAGAAAGCTTTTCAGTTTCCCTTGAACACCACTCAGGTCTGATTTGATTACAGAATACATCCAGTGCCGAGTTCCTCTTTCTGAGAGAGGAGTGATAATTAGATGATGGTCTTGCAGCCTGGAAGGAGACAGGCAGGAGCAGCCTCAGGAAGAGAAGGGGCAGGTGATGGGTGGAAAAGCTCCAGCATCAGCACAACCACAAGCAGCTGAGCCCTGCAGTCCAGCCTCCCCCAATCCTCTCCATCCACAGAAGCTCACCCTGCAATGCGTCTCTAGTAGGAGCAAAGCTGGAATGCTTTGGGTTTGTTTTGTTTGGTTTTTTTACCCCTGAGGTTTGTGGAAGAATTAATCAGGAAATTGCAGCCCACCAGGTTTTAAGGTTGGAGCTAAATCCCTTTAAATCAGTGCCACTGAGCTCCCATCCACTGATGATTTGATGGCTTTTTTGTATTTTTTTTTTATTTGATTCTAGTCTTCAGATGAAAAAAAAAAAGCCCCAGATTTTGTTTCAGCTCAGATGTAAAATGGCATGAAACATAAACCATGGCTTTGCTGGATTAAAGAGATGCCTTTCCTTCATGTGCAGCAGGACTGTCTTCCAAAGGCTAAGGGATGGTGTCCACTTTCTGATCTCCTTGTCAATGCCCCCTTCCCTAGGCAGGGATCCCAGTTGCTTGGCCTCTTCCCCCTCTAATTCCAAACTACCAGCCCCACTATCCCAGTGGGGATACTGGAGCAGCCAGTATCTGCTCACCTGGATGACAACTGAAGTCCTTCCTCATGTCTCACAGCTCACACAGGGATGGGGATCAAGTGATCACCTCTGGCTCTTCCTCCTATTCTTGTTCTGACCCTAATTCACCATCATCCCTTGCAAAGCCAACTGGTTTTTGTGTGTTTGTTTTTTTTAATATATTTCTTTTTCTGCATTGGGGTGACTGATCCCAGCAAGGGCTGATTCTCTGCTTCAGCTGCAGCACCTCCCCCTGGGGTTTGAGTGGCCACAGAGTTGGTTACAATGGTTGGAAGAGCTGCAGTGCCTGCTGATTTGTTTTTGGGTCCAGAGACCTTTTCTTCTCCTTGAGGACACTGGATAGTGTTGAAGAGAACTCAGCAGGCACAGGCCAGGCCCCAGCACATCACACTGATCTGAGTCTCAGGAACTTTCAGGATGACAACAGACCTCTTCCAAATATTATCGTAATTTATCAGGGTTCTTCCATTGTTTAGGGGTGACATTCCAAAACACTGGGGGTGACGACTGCCCTAGGCACTTGCCCATGCTCTCCCAGCCATATCTATCCAGCCTCAGGGCAGATCTCTGGGTGGTATTCCTGAGAAAAAAAACTTTGTTTGACCCTTTACAAGACCTGGGACACATTCAGGAGACACAGCAACAAGAGCATAATGGTCTGGACATCCTAAGAGTATGCAAAATTCTCTGAGAGAGTCTCCTCTCCTGCCCATAGGTTGGGTAAGATTGCTAGTAGGTGACAAGGCTGTACACACAGCCCAGCTTCACCTCGTGACCAGGGGTACCATTGTAGCATAGGCTGACAATGCCCAGTAGAGCAACACAGTCCTCATCCCTTCCCCAGAGATGATAAAAAGCACCACAGAGAACACATAAGGATTCACAGAACACCACCACACAAAGATGGACCAGTATTGTGACCATGCACACTTTAACCACTGTTTTAACACATTCATCAGATTTGTCTTAATCTCAACCCTTTACACCCCATATTGGGTGTCAAAAAGGAGTATTGTGGCTTAACCTCTGTTGGCAGCTAAACACAGCAGCTCACTCACCACTTCCACCCCCCCCCACACTCCATCCTACAGGGTAGGAAGGAGAAATGGGAGGAATAAAAAAGGTGAGGCATCAACAACACAAAGAGAGAAGAAAACAAGAGTGCTAATGAAATGATAGACAAAGTGAGGGATAAAAACCAGGAGGGCCCTACCTGTGCCTGAGATGCCAACTTTCCCTGCTCCATCCACATTGAAGTTACCCAGAGAACCATACTGAAAACAGGTCTTCCCCTTATATAGGGGCAGGAGTCAGTGTGATACCAACTCTCCCACTGTCTGGTTGGGTTGTTTATCCCAGGTGTGGCCTCTCCCAGCTCCTCCCAACTGCTTGGACCAGCAGCTGATGGTGATAATGAACCAGAACTGAACCCAGCAGGAAAGTTGAGGGAGGAGGACAAGCCTCTTGCTATCTCCTGACAAAATTCACACCAGGGCTGATTTCAGTCGTGTTGCGTCAGGTGAATGGCAGAAGGATCCTGCCAGCCATAGAGCGGTACCTTCAGCTGGCCTGAGTTTGGTGGCCCTATGGTGGGCCATACCTTCTCCTTAAAGCTCATCAGCAATGCCACAAGCCGCTGAGTTGCCTGAGTTCACCGACAGGCACCAAGAGCCTCATCTGGGTGCTTTCAGTTGTATTTGGAGTCCTCCACCCCCTGTTTATTATATATCAAGGTGTTTAAATTTAGGTGCTGTGCACATGCCACCCCCCCACCAGCTCGTTTCCTGCCGGAAGCCAAAAGAGATGTCAGTTCAGATAGGGCCATGGGTGGAGGTGTGGGCTAATGAGAGGACCTCCTAGGCAGCAGCAGCAGCAGGGGGGGTGTGCACAGGTAGGCAGAGATAAGGCCGAGATGAAAATGAGAGAGCAGCACCATCCTCTCCTCCGTCCCGCTTGAAGAGCTCCAGGGTGGTCTAACCCAGCAGGGTGGCAGATGCAGGCAAAGAGCATCCCCGTGTACCCCCCGTCAGTGCTGGGGTTGATAGGAAATCATTTGCATTTCAACTGCTGGACCGAGTGCTTCTCCTCTGTCAGGACTTGTGCACAGCAGGATATTTATTCCAGGCTGTGGCTGGATTCAGTGGCATCGCTTGTGAGAACACTGGAGATGCTTCTTGCCTCGGGACACAAAGATCCGGCCTCTAGTTTTATTGCCAACAATTTCAGGGGTCTGCCCAGGCAGGGGGAGTGGGTGGGTGGGTGGATGTATTAATCCTCCCTTCCTTGGCTCACAGACACAGGAACCTGGGGGATCATCTCGGATGGATGTCTGTCTAACCTTCAGTCTTCCAGGCAGAAGAAACCAGTCCTCCCCCAGAGACCTGCCTCCCTGGTGCTGCACGTTACTCCCGTAGCTGACAGAAAGCTTTTAGTAACGTCCAACCCAAACCTTCGCTACAGTGAATTAAGTGTTTTTATTCTCATCCTTTCTCCAGTGACCTTACAGTACAATTGATGAGCAGCCCTTTAATAATTAAGCTTTGCCTGATGATGGGCTGTTTTCACATCTTCTACTGCCCAGACAAAACAAATCCTGCTTCTATAACATTTCCTAATAAGCTACGGTTACTGAACCTCATCTTATTATTCCTGCTTCTCCTCTGGACTCCCTCCAGTTCACCAACATCTTTCTTAACCCATCATCCCGAAGCGGGCAGGGTGTCCCAGTCCCAGCATCAGACTGGACCACACCCCACAGCTCCCACTGCCCCGGCAAACACGTCGCTATCTGACACCCAGCTCCTTGCAGAGGCCCCCACCCTTTTGAACTCCTGCCCTTAATCAAGTGCATTGTTCCTGTCCCGCTGCAGGAACTTCTTGCTTCCTGCCCAGCCCAGTTAGCAGGGACTATTTTGAGCAGGAAACCTCAGAACGGTGGTGAGACTGCTGGGAAGAAGTGGTGAAAAGCTGGCGGTCAGAGAATATTCGTGTGAAGAAGGTGGCAGAGCTGGGGTCACGCTCTTGGCACTTGTGTTAGCTGGTCAGGATTTTATCCAGCGAGTTGCCATGCCTGCTCCTGAGCTCAGCAGGTTCTCAGCTGGGTGCTGGGATGCCTTCACTGGGTTGCTGCGGGGCTGAAGACGATGCTGGGATGCCTTCACTGGGATGCTGCGGGGCTGAAGACGACGCTGGGATGCCTTCACTGGGATGCTGCGGGGCTGAAGACGATGCTGGGATGCCTTCACTGGGATGCTGCGGGGCTGAAGATGATGCTGGGATGCCTTCGCTGGGATGCTGTGGGGCTGAAGACGATGCTGGGATGCCTTTGCTGGGATGCTGCGGGGCTGACAATGATGTGTTTTCATCTGACACGCTTGGGGGGGCTGATAAATTTGAGGAGGAGGATGGAGAAGCACAGGAACGAGGCAAAAAACGTACCCTGGACTCAGGGAGAGCACAGCCTTCTCCAGCTCTGGACATGGCTTGCAGCAGCATCCTGGCCAGTCACAGGCCCCAACACCAGGGAGAGGCTCAGGATGCTCTTAATTGCAGCATGTTGCTCTTATCCGAGTCGAACCACAGTCCAACAGGTCCCCGGTGAAGAGGGAATGAGGGGCTATTTATTTTGCAGGAGCTGTTTGTCGGCAGTCTCCTGGCCCTGACACAACTTGGGGGGGCTGGATGAAGAGCCGCTGGCTCTATTTTTACCAGTCACAACTGTCCCCAGCCAGACAGCACAGCACGTGCTTAGCCAGAGTTCTAAAATACCTCTGCCAAAGAGTTTTGCCCTGCAGAGCTCCAAAGCCGTGGGCGTTTAATTGGTATGTGCAGTTCAGGATGGCTCCAGGCTGCGGAGGCTGCGATGGAGAGGGGACAGCAGTGACTCCCCCCGGATCGCCGGCCTCCTCTCCGTGAGGTTTTTGGGTTTAAGGAACAAATTTAGCTCTGCTTTGCCTCTTGCCTCACTCGGTTTGGCTGGCAGCGGGCTGGCAGGCTGCCTGGCACCGTGAGCCACCTCGGGCAGATGGCAGGTCCGGAGCACGTGGCCAGGTGGAGCCAACCCAGCCCTGCCCACCCAAACCTCAGCTCAAATGCACGAGTGCCAGCCCCAGCCATACCCAGATGAGAGCTGCAGGCCCAGTCTTTAATCCAAAATCATTTATTCTGGATTATTTGGTTTCGTTTCCGCCCCTTCCCGTTTGTACCCTCTGTGTTGGCGAGGTCTGCTGCCTTTCCAGCAAGGCTCAGATCCAGTTAAGACGCTAAAAACTCATTTCACAAGTGGCTGACCCACTGACCCCAGGATTCCAGATGACCGAGGGCTGAGCTCATGCTGAAAGCTCCCAGACAAGCAGCTCTCTCAGGAAGCACTGTCCTGGAAAACGCAGCCTGAGAGAAAATAAACTCCCTTGAAGCCACAGCAGAAAAAAAACCCCAAACCTGCAATTTCTTCCTCGCCGTCTGGAAAGGGCCAGGGCTGGGTTTTCCAAGAGGTTAAAACACAGGGTTAGGGATGTTATTTTAGGGAACAGCTGAGACCCTTCAAACCTCCCGAGAAACGGATCCATCCCTGAGCCCTGTCAGTGCAGATGCAGTGCTGGGCTGGGCTCCAGGCCACTGACCCCCCCCCCCCCAGGACCCACATGCACAGGGAGTGGGGGTTGGGAGTGGAAAAAAGCCTGTTCTGCAGGTGGTGCCGAGTTGTTCCAGACACGGAGAGCAAACACTACTGCAGATGAATGGAATTCCCTCCCCCTCTCCCCCCCCCAAAAAGCTGGTCTGTGCTGGTAATGAAGGCTGGGGTTGCTGATGGGCTGCCTGTGGTGAGGGGATGCTCTGTGGAGGATGGGACCCACCACCACAGCAGGTACCTTCACGGTGATGGGGTTGGGTTGCTCTCTGAAGCTCCATGGAGCCCCAGGAGCTGATTCAGGGTGACAAGCCCGCCCGAGGCTGTGCTTTGTCCTTCGCTTGGCTTCCCACAGCTCAGCCTCCCCTTGCTCCACAGCTCAGTCCTGGTCAGCATCAGCCTGGAAGGAGGTTGGATCCAGGTGGGGGTTGGTCTCTTCTCCCAAGGAACAAGCAGCAGGACAAGAGGAACTGGCCTCAAGTTGCCCCAGAGGAGGTTTGGGTTGGACTTTAAGGGACATCCTCAGTGGTTCTAACTGGACTTGCCCTATCAGCCACAGACCCGGGGGTACAACTGGTGGGTACCAGCCCAGGCTGCCAAAAAAAGAGAGGGAAATCAAACATGGGATCGCTCTAGAAATGCCCAGTGAGTGACTGCTAACGGCTGAGTCTTGTGTGGAACAGCTTTAAAAGTAAAGAATTCCCAGGTCCTAAGGCAGGATGAGGAGACCTCACTGTTTGACACCGACATTCAACAACCGTAGGCACGAAGCATCAGGGGTTCTGCTGGCTGCCTGGTCTTGTTCAGCGCTCGACAAAGGCATCCATCGGGTCATTAACTCCAATTAGGACCATCTATTATTATTACAACCCAGGCAAGCTCGCACACGGGTCGCTCCAGCGCGCCGTTATTTTATCGTGGGGAATCAGGCCGCCCACGAGGGAGCTTCGCTCTCTTGGTTTGGTGCCTGGGACGTGTTCTTGCTTACTGACCCTCTTACAACACCGGGTCTCTTTTCTGTGGTGTCTCCCCTGGCACCGTAACGGCTCTGTACAGCATTATGTGACCTTCCTGGACAAGCTGGTGCTTGCTGGGGACGTGTCATCATCATGGAGCACAAGCAAGGAACCTGAGGGACACCCTAAAAAGCTTCCCCAACCCCACAGAGGGTCTTGGTACAGCCCCTCAAAGGGGACCCCGGCTCCAAGCTGGACTGTCCTCCCAGGCTGGCAGGTCCCTGCTGGGTCAGAGAAAGGTTTGCCAGTGGTCTGTCATCCAGCCTGAGATCCCTCCAGGCTCTTTGTGGCCAACATGCGACGTGCTTGTGGCTGACCTATCTCCCCAAGTCTACATTAAAATGCACGCTGACAAAGAGAGTCTCTGAGGATAAGAAGGAGATTGGGTATCTCTGGGTGCTCCAGCTGGAGCCCGTGGAGAGACATCTGCATCTCTGACGCTTGCAAATCCCCCCGTGTTAGATGTGTAGATATCATCTCCAGACAGGCATCTGTCCTGCAAGCACTGCTTACTTCTCTTGCTGGACTAGCCAAAGTGCCGGGGACAAGCAGACTTTGACAGACAAATTGAAGATGGTGAAGTTAAAGCAGATTGATCTGCTCAATTCCAGGAACCACCAGCTTCAGGCAA
This sequence comes from Actenoides lindsayi, assembly GCA_025331215.1. Lineage (NCBI taxonomy): Eukaryota > Metazoa > Chordata > Aves > Coraciiformes > Alcedinidae > Actenoides > Actenoides lindsayi. The sequence continues at coordinate 13,102 of WTSP01008341.1, forward strand.
GTACATAATCACTCATGTCAGCGGGTCCATTGTGAAGCTGTAATCTCAGCTGTGACCAGCCTCCCTGCCCACGCTGGTCTCGCAGTGATAGTCCCCTTCCTTCTGGAGTGTCGGTGTGTGGAGAAGGGAGTGACTAAGCTCCTGGGGGACACTGTCTCCTGCTGCTTTCCCACCTCTCCAGGCCAGCTGCCAACTTCCAAGGACGTGGTCCGTGCGTTGGCCTTGCAGGACCTGAGCTCAGCCTGAGCACGTGTTACTCTGGAGCTGTGCTCAGCCCTCTCCAAGTTTTTTCTCATCCAGGACCTTGCTAATGAGCTGAGAGTACGCAGAGCTGCTGAGCTTAGTGTGGGTGGAATGGAGATGCTGAACCTATCGTTGGTGGGACAGAGCTGCTGATCTTATTGTTGGTGGGACAGAGCTGCTGATCCTATCATTGGTGGGCCAGAGCTGCTGATCTTATCGTTGGTGGGATGCATGTCTGTGCAGAAGGTTGAGGTGACCACTGCTAGCCGGGGGATGGCTGTAATTCTGTCCGTGAGCACACGGGGAAGCCTCCTTTGCCCTGAGCGGGAGTGTGTCCATGCACCACAAGAGCTCCTGGGAGCTTCTGCAGAAGCTTCAAAGCAGAAGAAGATGCTGCTGTGGGATTCAGCGGCTGTGGGCAGCAGGGCCAGAGAGAGCAGGGGAGGGGAAGGCCAGTGGCAGACCCCTGCGCGGGGAGGAGGGGATGCCCAGCCAGAAAATGTGCTCCCCCAGGAGGAACCAGCATCGCCGGGGTGTCTGCCAGGAAACCCACAAACGGGGGAAGGTTTCCTGACTCCTGCCAACCCTCTGTTTGACAGGAGGCAGGGCGGTTTGTCCTTCATTTAGATGACACTGAGGGATGACCTTAGCTCCTGCAGAGAGAGGTGGGGAGAGAGAAAGGAGAACTGCCTACGGGGAAGGTCCCGGCTGCCAAAACCTCACCCCTCCTGGCCAATGTAAATATATATAAAAACATCCCATCACAGGAGACATCTTTGCTCTCTGTGGTCTGCAGAAGCTGGGTTTGCTGGACGGCAGAGTTTGTGACAACTCCACTAAACGGAGAGAGGGAAGGAGGGACACGAGCATGGAGACATTTGGCACAAGGCACCAAGCCCTTATCAAAGCCTGAACGTGCTCGGTACATGGTCAGCTTCCCAGCGTGCCAAGAAGTACTTTCCTGCCCTGTTTTGATAGCGTGACTTCTAGAAGACTGGGAATCCTTCCAAACTAGGACCTGGGGACTTCAGTTCCCCTGGAGCAAAGTGAGAGTTAAAAGGCCTCAGCATGGGGCATCTTGTTGATCTTTTTTTTGTTCCCCTGGGGTTTTGCGTTAAACCCTCTCCGGGCCTGGAAAGAACAATAATATTTTGGGAACACCCATCAGGAAGCACTGGCCATACCCTCGGTTTCTTTCAGGTTTGGAGTTGCTCCATTAAAGTGCCTGAAGTCAAACGAGATGTCTCCGCTTACCCAGAGGAGAAGCTGCAAACCCAGCTGCCTTGTGTATGCTAAGTTAAAAACAGAAACCCAACCAAACCAGCAAGTTCTACAGAAAAAAAAACCCCACAACCAAGTTACAAATGGGAGGGCAGCTCTGTCTCCCTGCCTGCTCCAAAACCCATGGTCAACGCAGGAGCCACCTCATCCCTGGGGAGGTTTTGGGGCAGGCAGCATCCGCAGCACAGGGCTGAGGAGCTGAGCCGAGCAGGGGGAAGCTCTGGAGACCAGGGGGAAGCTTTGGAGCCCGGAGGGTTGCGAAACAGTTTCCTGTTTACTCATCTCTCACTTTTTTTTTTTTTTTCTCGTTTCACTACAGACTCTACCTACTAAGCTGTTGCCATCACCAGTGATGGAGGGGAGAGCCCTGTCCCCTGCCACCCCATTACCCCCCATTCCTCCTCTCTCGACCGGCTCAGACCACACGCACGTGCCCGTCCTCAGCATCCCTGCACCATCCGCTTGCAGCTGGAAAAGACCATTCCCCGGGGTCCTTAATGGCATTTAATCCTTTGAGTTGATTAAAATATTGTATTAACCACAAGAATCGGGCGTAATGGGAGTCACCGAAACACGCAGCGCAGAATTGCACGGCGAGTGGGACAACTAAATGAGCTGTAGTCCATTGTTCTGCGGGGGGGGGGGCTGGGGGGAAGGATTGGGGCATTATTTGGGGTTTGGGGGCAGGGTGTTGAAAGCCTCAGCTTTAAGGCAGCAATCTCCAGCTGGGGCAAAACGGTGTAACCTGACAGGTTTCTTATTTATACTGCTGGAGGTTGTTTTAAAGCCAGTTGGCTTACAAGGGTGAGGAGCCCTCTCCATGCTTGCTAGCTCCAGGTTCCTGAGTGGAGAGCAGATGTGGACAGGCTGAGCTGCACGGGACCAGATGTTTTGTGATGGTTCAGAGGTGAGGGACGTGCTGGGGTACCCATTTCATCACCCTTTGGAGAGCTCGGGCCAAGTAAGGACCAAAAAGGACTGGTTTGCTGGAGGTTGGGGAAACTGAGGCAGGGTGAGGCTGCAGCGATGCAGACCCAGGGCCTGCGCCCATCCCTGTTCCACATCAGGAGGAGACCCCATGTTGCTGCTCCCAGCTCTAGAAGTGGACCACGGCCACCTCAGTGGGGTCCCTAAAGCACAGGAGAAGCAGAGCCTGGTGTGCCCAGCAAAGCCCAGACCCACCCGGCTGCACAGGGACACACACAGAGAGGACCCTTGCTCTTTTCCCTTGCTCCTATTGCTTTTTCCTCTGCAATATGCCCCGTGGATCAGCAAAAGGCTGGTAGAAGCCACTCTTTGGGCTCACAAGACCTTGTCTTTTGTGCCATCAGCTCCTCTGACTACGAGTATCTGCTAATCCGGTGCTGGTAAACACTGGCTGGCTGGCCAGTCCTAAAGCATAAAACCAGGTTAAGAAAAACTTGAGTTGTTTGGTTTGGTTTTTTTTTTTTTTTCTCCTCCCGATTTCCTTTATTTACTTTTTTTTAGTCTTTGAGCCTTAAACATTTATCCCTTTGTTTGGTTTTTGGTTCCGAGCCCTCGCTTGTGACGGAAAAGGGCCCCAAACTAAAAACCCAAACAAACTCCAAGCTGAACACCCAGCGAAATCACAGCTTCCAGCAATGTCAGGAGGGCTGTGGCAGCCACACAGGAGCTCGTGGGAGTCCACGAGGACCTCAAGGGTGGGCAGCACAAGGCTTGTGACCACCACACGTCCACCCTGTTGTATCTGTGCATGGCTTTTGGGGTGACTGGGACAGGATCACACGAGGTGTCCCGAGCAAGGGCACAGCAGCAGAGTGATCACTGCAGCTCAAGGAGGCTGAGCTGCACCCCTGGGCACTGTGCCCTGTTTAAGGAGCCTCTGAGGAGAAGGGGATCATGGCAGTGCTGCGTTCGCCTGGTCCCTGTCCCTCAGGGACAGCTTTGGAGGAGCAGCCACCCCTCCCCAGGGACCCTGGGAGCAGGAGAAACAGGGGTGCAAGCTGTGCAGGTTTGGGGAAAATCCAGATGAGAGGGGCTTTTTGGGGAGGTGCTGCTTCCTTGCCCTGCTCTCAGTGTCCATTCATAAGATGCAGCAAGGGGAGAGGGGTGGTAGCCCCAGCAGGCATCTCTTCTTGGGGATCAAGGCTGTTCCTCCTGCCCCTAAAAGGTACCACCAGCCCTGCAGCGCCCAACACTGCTCCTTGTCATGTGTCCAGCCCTGGTTTTGAGTGGGGATGAGAGAGCAGCGTGGCAGAGGTGTCCAGCAGCCCCTCTGGAGGAAGGGGCTGTTGTACCCCAGGCACCCTGAGCCCCTCCTGGGTCCTGCTCAGGGGCAGTAGCTAGGAGCTGATGCTGAGGAGTGTGGAGGAGGAACAGCAAAGCCTCAAGCCAGTTGTTTTTATTGCTTCTTTATATGGGAATGTTCCCTTGGCCTCTGCTGGGAGCTCCCAGGGCTGGTACTGCCTGGCCCTCCTCCGTGTTCTGCTCTGCTGGGAGATGGAGGTTTTAGTGCCCTGCTCTGCTGGCAGATGGAGGTTTTACAGCCTCCTCCCTGGAGCAGGAGGGTCCCTCCAAAAGTCCCTGCTGGAGGGTGGTCCCTGTCCCAGGCTCTGGTGGTCCAGCTGTGTGGTGGCCCTGGAGCTGGCTCTTTGGGGTGGCTCTGCAGCAGCAGGACGTGCAGAAATCCCCAAGGCTTCTCGCAAGACTCCCATGCCCTCCCCTTGAGCTTTACTCTGGATTTTATGTTCCCTTTCCTTTAAGAAAGGGGAAAAAAAAAATAAAAAATAAAACCTTGTTTTTAGCAACCCGCTCCTTTGTCCCAGTAATTCTCCTGCTGCCTGTCCATTAGGGACTGTTGTGGTTTAACCCCAGCTGGCAGCAGCACAGGGACTGTTCCTTCTGCCAAAGGTACCGCTGCCTCCCCCCAGACCCAGGAGAAAGGCAGAGGCTGGCTGCAGAGGTTTGTGGGTGAAGCAGCTCTTCCACAGGTCTCCCCCTGGTTGTCCTCCAGCTGCACCACGGTGTGTTCACCCCTGCCAGGCTGCTGGTGCCTGTCTCGGGGTACTTCTCTGCCCAGCTGCCTCGCCAGGCTCTAGGGCTTGCTCTAACCTCAGGCTCTGTTTGACCACGTCTTGGAGAAAGGATGCTGGGATGAAGGAAGAGCTGGCGCAGGCAAGCTGTCCCCCAAGGCAGAGGTGCAATGAATGCTCTAGAGGCTCAAAGCACAAACTTTAAGCATCTGGGCACCCTTGATCTACCAGCTCTGCTCAGCTCCTCGATCTGCCTCCACAGGGGACCTGTAAATTAACCGTGAAGTTGACTCTGGTGCACTCCAGAGCTCACCAGCTCTTGCATGGGCTCAGCAGGCTGCTTGCCTCTGCAGCTTGCAGAGAGCAAGGAGCCCACGACATCTGTTTTCTTGGGGGGAGGGGGATTTGAGGAGCTGTGCTATACCCCAGAACCCATTTTCACACAACTGGCAGGCTCCTAAGAGTAGAAACACTGCCAGGTTAGAGTGAAACTGGCCCAAAGATTCAGATCCTTTAAGAAAAGGGAAGGAACACGCCATGTGAGGTTGCACAAACCTTCCTCCTTAAGAAACGGAGCTAAAACCATCTAGGCACTGGGGGCAGCTCCCTCAACGTCAAAGTGACCTGTGCCTTTAGAAAGGGCTGAGACTTCAGAAAAGCTGGAGACTTTCAAAACCCACCTGGACAATGCGATCGATCCTGTGCAGCCTGCTCTAGGTGACCCTGCTGGAGAGGGGGGTGTGTGGATGAGACGATCGCCAGTGGTCCCTTTCCAACCCCCACCTCGCTGGGATTCGTCGTGATTCTGAGCAGCCTGCAAACTGAGCTCGCTGGAGGTTGGGATATTGAGGATGAGCAGCCCAAGTTGCATCTCAAACGTGGCTTCCACTTGTGAAATGGTCTCAAAATCTACATCATCCTTCTGCATGCTTGTGGTGGGAGAGGACTGTTCTCCCCAGCTGTGGTCCCTGGAGCGGGCACCAGTGTGCTCACCATCGAGCTTTCCAAAAGGCCCAGTGCAGGGGATTGAGCTGAGCTGCTGTAGCCTGGGCAGGCTGTGCCAGGCTCTGTCCTCTGCTGTGGTGGCTTTGAGATGGTTCCTCCCATCAGGCATGGGGAGCCTGGACTCAGCTGGGGAGAACACGCCAAGGACCTCAGGACTGGAGAAAGAGGATGCAACATGCTCCTCTTCCCTGCCTTCCTACACAGGTCCTCTAAACGATGATGGGAGAAGGGCCTGACAAGGCCAGGCTCCATCTCAATCACTCCAACGATCAGGAACATCAGCTCATCGCTGCCTGTGAGCCCCCAGCAGCCTTTGCCAGAGCTCCTAAATCAATCCGGGAAGGTTGGGCTTGCACAGCTCCTCCAGTAACACCAGCCAGGTGATCTGTGCTCTCCATACAAATGCTCTTCCTTACGCTGCTGGCAGGAGAGGCTTTTTGTGTCCCTGATTAGAATTGCAAGAGAGGATGGCACTTGACAGCGTGCAGTCAAGAGCTGTGTTTATCCTCTATAATTGCTGCAGGCTCCTCTGTCTCCTGCTGAACCACATCAGCCCATTGGATGGGGACAGTCTTTTGAGCAGGGCCTCTTGGGACAGGACAAGGGGGGATGGGTTTAAACTAAAAGAGGGAGATTTAGATCAGAGAGAAGGGAGAAATTTTTGGTATTGAGGGTGGTGAGAGCCTGTGCCAGGGTGCCCAGAGAGGTGGTGGCTGCCCCATCCCTGGCACCATTGCAGGGGAGGTT
>WTSP01008342.1:0-57372 GCA_025331215.1 Actenoides lindsayi
GATCCTTGAGGGACTCCACTTGTCACTGGTCTCCACTTGGATACCGACCCATTGACAACCACTCTTTGGGAGTGGCCATCAAGCCAGTTCTTTATCCACTGAATTGTCCATCCATCAAATCCATATTTTACCATCTTGGAGACCAGAATGTCATGCGGGACAGTGTCTAAGAAAACTTCCTCTAGAGTCAGAGGCAGCAATGCAAGGAGCCAGGCTGGTAACAAATTACCACTCCAATATCCTCTGGAAATAAGTCGCTAGCCAAAATCAGATGAAGTCTGCAATGATGAACTCTAAAACCTGAGAATGATTTTTAGTAGACTACTGTCTACTAAAGAGACATGGTAATTAACTGAGAGTTGCCCCAAGGGCAATGGGGCTGCAGGGGTGTTCCCAGCTAGTCTCTGGGAGCACTTTCCAGCCTTCATACACATTCATGCTCTCCTAAGGATGTCATCACCTTGGGCTGCTATCCAGAAGCGCATGTGGGAGAATAACTTTGTGCTCTATTGAAGCAAGAAACGCTGCAGAGATATTTGGCAAAGCTATTCTGGAACATCCAAAAGGTAAAAGCTGTGAAAATTTGACATATTTGCTAAATAGGTCTCTTCTTGTCCGAGTCAGTTAGAAAACCTGCCAACTGCCACAGCATATATGGCACAGAGACTTCAAAGACATCCATACTGTTTATCTCTCACCAAGAGTGGAGAGACCCGCAATTTGCCCAAAGAAAAGTGATGGTAGGACATTGTTTAGCCTTCTTTTGTGGTATAACAGCAGTTCTGGGGATCCACTTTGATTTAGCAATGATCTAACTCAATGTTTACTAAGTGTGTGGTATCTAAACCTTCCACACAGATTTCTGATTGTCTTGAGGTTTTTTTTTCTTCACACTAGCGTTGTAAATAAAAGGAGGTTTAGAAATGGATCAGTGTATTGAGAAGCTTGGCTAACTTTCATAATATCTATGACGGATTTTAAAACATTTAGAAGAGCAAATAACAGACAGTGAAATTGTAGTGTCTTTAGATTAACAAAGGATATATATTTTATATTAATGCAATAAAATAATTTTGCAGTGTATTAATATGGAATACATGTAGATATAATATTAAGCATGTTTTAGTATTTTGTGAAACATTGTGAGATAAGGCTGATGTTTGACAACATGGGGTCACCTCCAGCTCTTACATGTATGCAAGGACATAGCTACAAGGCACCATTATGGAGAAATTGTCCAAACCCTCCCCGGGAACGCAACATGCTGGAATGCCTCTCTAAAGTGCCTGTACACTAATGCAGACAGTATGGGGAATAAACATGCAGAGTGAAGAGATCATGTGCAGAGGCAGGGCTACAATTTTGTTAGGATCACAGAGCTATGGTGGGATGAACCCCATGACTGGAATGTTGCAGCTTGATAAACTACAATTAAATGTTTGGTCTGGTGGATAAGGGAAGAGCGATGAATATTGTCTGCCTGGACTTCAGTAAGGCCTTTGACACTGTCTGTCATTAGATCCTCATAGACAAGATGTTAAAGTATGGGCTGGATGAGGAGACAGTGAGGTGGATTGAAAACTGTCTGAATTGCTGGGCCCCAAGGGTGGAGATCAGCAGCCCAAAGACTAGTTGGAGGCCAGTGACTAGTGGTGTACCCCAGGAGTCAATGCTGGGTCCAGTACTGTTTAACATCTTCGTTAATGACCTGGATGATGGCACAAAGCGTACCCTCAGCAAGTTTTCTGATTACACCAGAGTGGGAGGATTGGCTGATATACCAGAGGATCATGCTGCCAGCCAGAGAGATCTCAACATCCCGGAGATACGGATTGACAGGAACCTTATGAAGGTAAACAAGGATAAGTGCAAAGTCCTCCACTGGCAGAGAAACAACCGGAGGCACCAGCATATCCTGTGGGACACCCAGATGGAAAGCAGCTTGGCAGAGAATGACCTGTGAGTCCTGGTAGACCCCAAGCTGCAGATCAGCCAGTAATGTGCCCTTGCCACAAAGAAGGCAAATGGTATCCAGGGCTGCATTAGAAAAAGTGTTGCCAGCAGATTGAGAGTGGTGATCCTTCCACTCTACTTGGCACTGATGAATCCACACCTGAAGTTCTGGGCCCTTCAGTATAAGACAGACCTGGACATACTGGACAGATTCCAATGAAGGGCCACAAAGATGATAAAAGGACCGGAGCATCTCTCCTATGAGGAAAGGCTGAGAGAGCTGGGACCTTAGCCTGGAGAAGAGAAGACTCAGGGGGGCCTTATTAAAAGACATATTTTGTCTACCAATTTTATTGAATTTTTTTTTTTTACTGCTTGGAGTGACAAAATCACTTACAAAACATGTTAAAGCATTCTACCTTTATTTATCAGTCACTAAAAGAAAAAAATTAGTTCCCATCCTTCAGATTCACTATAGGTTGTTAAAACTCTATTCATAGCCCCTTCCTGAAACACTACAGATTTTTATATTATAATGATACTTGTTTTATAAATGCTTTGATATGTAGAAAAATACTTAACTACTGGCATCTGAGCTACTATCTACTGAAAACCTCAAGCTCTGTAGGGTTTCTCATTTATGCTGAGAACACTTTGTCTCTCTGACAACATAAAGTGGACACATCACATTTATATTCGTTTTCAGGCTTCTTATCACTGTCAGGCTGTTGTAAAATTGCCTTAGTTTTGATCCGCACTCAAAAGTTCTGTCAGGCATATAAAATACTAAATGGGAATTGGTAATAGTGCAGATACCAGCCTTTAATATAGGATTGAAATTTTGAGAAGAAAAATACTACTGGTCTAGGTTGGTTTCCTTAGGAACCATCTGACTTGGAAGAAGTAGCGTATATATATATATATTGTGATAGAAAGTTTGGGTAGGTGTTGTACAATATAGTTTTGAGGTTCTTGTTTTACTTTTGAAGTATTGCTCTCTGTATAATACCTAAAGAAATACTGAAGAAAAATTGGTAAACGTTGAATTATGCAGGCAGGGCACACTTCTAAGGCTCCACATGCTGTGTAGAAATACACGGCTATATTAGTTTGGTCTTTTCAAAATAATTTATTAAATACTTGCTATTAGAAGAAAATATCCCTGGGCAGTTAATTTTCATTAAAAAATGTGTTTCAATATGTTACTTAGAACAGTAGGGCTCAAGCACATGACTAAACCACATAAATATACGTAGCTCTAATGGCATAAACAGGAGGAGTTTGAACACTTGCAGACAATTAGGTATGTTTTATGTTCCTTAAGTTGCAAGAAAATCCACGTTATAGGTCAGGGACACAAGGCTTGCTTAGAAAATATAAAAATACCATACAAGCTGGGTTTTTTTAGTTGTTGTTGTTATTTATTGCTGTTATTGCTCTTGTTTTGTTGTTGGTTTTTTAAAAATATTTTTAGGTGTTGAGAGCATAACTTCTCCTACCATCCCTTTGCTGTATAAGACTTTGCAGGACACTGAATTTACGGAGTAGTTATAAATTACACATCAGTAAGCAGATGTGGATGCAAGGAATCTAATCCCCATAACAGTTTAATTCAATGTTGGGATGGGAAGGAAGATTGAGAGAAAAATTTAAACATTGGGTGGTTGAGATAAGTACAGTTTAATAGAATAATACAAAGAGGTAAGAAAAAGCAGTAATAACACTAATGAAATAAATTATATACAACACAGCTGCTCACTGCCCAAATGCCACTCTCCCTGGTTCAGTTGGCTGCCATGGCTGTGACCCCTCACAGCTTCTTGTGAAAATTAACCCTATCCTAGGCAAATCCAGGACATTTGGTAAAACGTAAGTAGTAGAGGGTAGCAAAAGAAAAATGTTTTATGATCCCATTAAGTATTTAAACAAACTTGGATGCCTCAGTCACAAAAAGGAAATACTCTAAACTGGGAAAAAAACAAACCCATGTTTTTTTTCTCCCAGTCCTTCATCCCTTTCCCACAATTCATAACATTCAAGCTCAACATACTCATTTTGATGGTATGTAAGTGCCTGTACTCCTATTCCTAATGAGATTCTAGCTTGGGCAGACATTCTGGTATTGTTAGACTTTTTTCATCTGCTTTTTATTATCTATTCAGCTATATCAAATTTCTGCTTCAAAGCAAATATACTTTATGGTCTCTCAAGAACTTTTTTCAACATGTATCAGAAATACATGTGAATGATTTATTATTTCAGGATCCCATTGCATGATTTCTGAGCAGTTTTTAAGAGACTGAGTGCTTTTTGATGTTCATGTTACTTAGAGCTCTGGGCAACACCCATCACTGTCATTCACAAGACGGATGGTTGTAGCTGCTATTATGTCTACTGCGTGCAGTTTCAGAGTCACTAATATAAACGTTATATGGTTTATTGCTTCATGGAAAAATGAGCCTTTTAATGCAGCATGGCTCTGGTTATTCTTCATTACCTGCAATACTGTGGAAGAGCTTGTATGTCTAATAAGAATTATAGATTCAGTGTAGAGTGTACAAAATACAATTATCACTGTTTCTAGACTATAAAGGGTCTTATTCATCATGTGCAAAAATATTCAAGCAAAATTAAGAAACTTCATTCTTACTTATTAAGGTGACAGCATAGAAAAGCACGTAATATTAAGTAAGTAACCATAAATCTTCCCATTTCAGTAGGTCTTTTGTGCAGCATTTGTTTGTTCCTGAATGAAGGTGATAGTCTGTATGGAAAAGCCTTCTGTCCAAACACAAATATTGTCTATTTTCCTCCCTCTGTTTCTGTATATAGACATGTACAACTGATGATACCATAAATGACCTTGTCTTCCATTTTCCTGTAACGTGATAAGACTATAGACCAAAATCTAAGTATCTACTAAATGTATACAGAATGCAGAACTCTAGGAAAAATTAGAGAATATTTGATCCACTGTTTAATTGAAGAGGTTGTTGAGCTCTGGCTTTTCCTCCATAACAATGTGTTTGTTCAGAAATGTATGACACAGGTATGTACAGTTATAACATGACTACTTCTCAGATGAAAATAAGTAACAGATAATCACCATGTTCTAGAGTTATATTTAACATTATGGCCTTATCATAGACTTTTAGGAAAAATCTGGGGGACTTGAGTATCTTTATATGTTTTCCTAATAAAATGGTACAAAGAAAAGGTAGAAAACCCTTACAGAAGTTACAAGAGTATTTTGGTAAATGTATTTTCATTTGAAATATGTGCCCATCTCGCACTGAATGTAACACAAGTCTCCACACATTCAAACAGGAGCAGCAGCTTTTCAGAAGGACTAGAGCAAGGAGACATTTAACTGTTTAGAAATTCTTTCAGTTTAGTTTTGTTTCTTAGATTCAGCTTCAGAGCTTTTTTCTCACTTAGATTAGGCTTTGTCTTTAAGAGGTCTTCACTCTAATTGCTGGAGCTAATCTCTGAAATGAAAAGCTGTGTAACTACCATGTAAGATCACAATGTGTGGCTCTGTTAGCATCCACAGAAGTTTACTGAGATTAAGTCCCAGTTTTGATCTGTTGCTACCGCAAAAGTGAGGGGAAAAAGGTCTACCACATGATGCTAAGTGTCTCAAGTTTCTTACAGGTTTAAACATAAATTTCCTCTGAGTTGTATAAATATTAGACAGAAACATAGAATGGTAGGGGATGGAAGGGACCCCTGGAGATCATTGAGTCCACATCCACTGCCAAAGCAGGATCACCTAGAACAGGCCACAGAGAAACATATCCCAGGTGGGTTTTGAAAGTGTCTAGAGAAGGAGACTCCACAACCTCTTCTGGGCAGCCTGGTCCAGGCTCTGTCCCCCTCACAGTAAAGTAGTTTTTCCTCATGTTCAGGTGGAACTTCCTGTGTTCCAGTTTGTGACCATTGCCCCTTATCCTATCACTGGGCACCACTGAAAAGAGACCAGTCCCATCTACTTGACACCCACCCTTCAGGTATTTGTAGACATTAATAAGATCCCCTCTCAGTCTTCTCCAGACTAAACAGCCCCAGGTCTCTCAGCCTTTCCTCATAAGAGAGATGTTCCAGTCCCTTAATCATCCTTGTAGTTCTCCATTGTAATCCTTCTAGTAGCTTCCTGTCCCTTTTGAACTGGGGAGCCAAGAACTGAACACAGTACTCCAGATGTGGTCTCACTAGGGCAGAATACATGGGGAGAACTTCCCTTGACCTGCTGGTCACACTCTTCTTAATGCACCTGAGGATGCCATTGACCTTCTTGCCTACAAATGCACATTGCTGTTCCATGGATAACTTCTTATTCACAAGGACTCCCAGGTCCTTTTCTATGAAGCTGCTTTCCAGCAGGTCAACCCCTAATCTATACTGGTGCTTGGTGTTATTCCTCCCCAGGTGCAGGGCTCTACACTTGCTGTTGTTGGACTTCGTTAGGTTCCCTTTTGCCCAACTCTCCAGTCTGTCCAGATCTCACTGAATAGCAGAACAGCCTTCTGGTGTGTCAGCCAATCCTCCCAGCTTCATACCACCAGCAAACTTGCTGAGGGTACACTCTATTCCTTCATTCAGGTCACTGATGTAATAGGAGCTAAGCAGGCAAAATAAAAATGCCTTAATGACTTGGGAGCCTTTAATAAGTGAGAGATGGAGGTTTTCTGCCCGGTATCTAGGGGAACCTAGTACTTAGGAAAGGAAAATAACATTTTCTATTGCAACAATTAAAATAATGATAATAAAGTTCAGACCCTACACCGTATGTGAATATTTGTACTACACTGGAGATAGAACTCAGACCTAAGCCATCTTTTGTTAAGATGAGTGAAATAACCATTGTTTTTATTGCCATGCTTTCTCCTTCTGTCTCTTGCCATATGGTTATTAAATTATTCCATGGAATGACAAATGGCTTATTGGAAAGGGTATTGTGAGACTTACTCAGAATATTCTGTAATTTGGTAATTGATTTGCTCTCCATGTAGACAGGTACTAAATGCCTCCAACATCATGCATCGACTGCCTCACTGCAGTGACAAAAGTTAGTTGACACACAGTTGCTGAACTTCTTTTCTGAGTCTGTCATTATGGACTAAAATAGTTGATGAACGCTATATGACTTTTAAGGAATGGAAATCAGATAAACATAACCATGCTGAACTGGAGAATTCATGTGTGAATACGCTTTGAAAGTTTTTATTCCTCAAATATGCAGTACACGTGCTACAGGTTTATGAAAAACCTTGTGACCTGTTACAGTCTGTCAGTAACATCAATAATAGGTTTACAGACCTTTTGTCCTTCATGGCATTAAGGTCACAATTTCATGGGTGATATAAAAAAGGTAACTTTTCCTCTATTTATTATTTTTATGATCTCTTTAGCTAGAACTAAGCTATTTTTAAGATTAGAAAGATGTTCCATGGCCAGAATAATATTGAAAATAAGATGGTAGAATTAAGAATGCTCTGCATTGACCTCATTAAAGCCAGTGGAATTAATTCTACTTATACTAGGTAAGAAATAGAATTATTGCAACAGGAAAAATGATCATGGGTGATTGCATTATTTGTTAAATGGATGGAGGGTTTACACCCGAACTAACAGAAGAGTTCTAAATTACTGAAACAAGCTATCATTTCTTGAGTGTCTCCCTCTACTTTCATCTAATTAATAAATCATACAAGCATGTGTACCTGCCTAGATTTTCAAAATCTACAATAGAAGTGTAACCAGGGATTGAGGGAGGGAGGCAGAGAGAGGGAGTGACAAAACAATACGAACCCCTTAGTGGTTTGTCACTCAGATCTATTCATGTATCCCTAATTACCATAGAACCCTGCTCACTGGTGTTGCTGCTACTTGCATCACAAACCACTACAGAAGAGATTTATATAACAGCCAAATAAATGAGAATTTCCAAGTGAAATTGGCTCTTTTTTTCCCTCCTGTAAGCAGAAAAAAATGCAAATTCAGATAATATATCTATAGAATGAAGTCACTTCACAGATGTGTTAAATCAAATTAAGAGCGCTTTTATAATATTGAGCAAATGGCAGCTGTACAGAATTACTCATTTGTAAGCCTCATCTATAATACTTAATTTTGCTGACTTCAAGTACTTAATTTACATTTGTTAAACTAGCTAAATAATGTAGGAGGCGGTACGAGCAGTATGTTTGTTCATACTAGAATTTATCATGTAGCTTAGGATGCAAGTGTTTTGCCCACTTTGGCATTTCCTTGTTTTCTTGATAGCATTAATCACTGAAATGAAATTGCAAAAAGATACCTTATAAAACTTATTTTAGATCTTGAATCTACTTTTTAAAGGATAATCAGACTGTGATAAAAATATCACACCAAGAGAACACAGAAGATACAAGAAAGTACAAGGCTGTCTTAACTGTTTTGGTTTCTGAGACCTCGGAAATGGTCATGGCTTCTTGACACTTTATATTGCAATAATAGGTCATTCCTTTATGTATTGTTCTTATCTACTTTCTGTAACACATGCCTACTTGTCAAACTTTAGATGAAGTTACTTATAATCTTCTTTTATCAGTGCTTTGTTTCCTTGGGATTAATTTGTAGTATCTTATTCATTGGTCTTTAACTGGTTTTGGAGCATTCAACAAGCAATTTACATGCATGTCAGTAAACCAGAACTTTTGTGGGTAAGAATATCTAACACATTTACTGGGTCAGTCTAGGGCAGAGGAATGAGAAAACATGAGATCCATTAATTATTTTTATTTTCCTCTCTATTATTGTTTGTGAGTCTTATCCAATTATAGTTGTCCTCACTAGGACTAATCTTCTGAATCCTGGTAAAATGCTTACAGTACAAGCAAGACTCTCATGGATCCTCCCTGGACATTTTAAGTACATCCTGAATATAAACACAAAATAACAGTACTGCTTATGTTGACAAACCTATACCTGAAGTTATACCAGAAAGTTTGAAGTGGCCCTATTAGTGGGGTTCTTTTTTTAATATTGAAGTGTTTATATTACTGACATAAATGTTCTGTTTACTTTCATTGATGTATCAAACAGTGAAGGAATACAAATTCTAACAAATCTATTGTCTTCAGGAACATTAGCACTGTATGGTCGTTGTTTCTAAAGCTTAGCCAACTGCCCATCTTACCTTTGATAGCACAGAGTATCCCACTGTCTTTGCACAACCCTGATGCTGCCATAAGTAGTTTTAGGTCTATAATAGGAGAGGGAAAAGGTAATTGATGGTTTCATAATACATTGTCAGATGTCACTTTGAAGGACAGTACAGAAGACCAAATCTACTGAAAGCTAACTTGAAGTAGCATTCAGGTTTCTGAATATTCTTTCAGGGATGCTGCTGGAGTTCACTACCCACAAAAAAAGAAAGGCACAGTCAGGCATACACACATAGGAGAAAGTCAAACAAAGAAAGAGAGTAGCACAAAAGATACAGAAAGATAATGTAGTATCTCAAAGAAATGTTGATGCCATCCTTTTATAAAAATGCATCTGCATGCTATATTTGATTCATATTTTGTAAGAAACAGCCTACTGGAAGTTGTGTGATATAAAAAGAGTGTAGGAATGCTAGTGTCAGATGTCAGTAAGAGATAAAAAATAAAAGATAGTATCTCAGACAAAGAAGAGTGACACATTTTCAATATCTGTGTTAAGTAAGGAAAAATGATGTAATCTGAAATACAAAAGCATGGTTAAAACTCAAACGGATACATTGTCATCAAAATTCTCATTTATGCTAAAACAGTTCTATTCAGATAAATGCCAGTTAATGGTGTGAAATTTTTTCTTTTACTTAGCATAGCTGTATCAATAAATGTTTTCATGTAAAAGCTGCCTTTTTTTTTTTTTTATTAGAAACAATTTATTTATAATCATACCTTGCCTCGTGAATAAGATTAAGCTACTTGTGATTTTGTCTTGCTGATAGATTATCAGCAGGAGCTGTCAGCAGACATAAGTTGACACATTGATCATATCAGCATGATTAGTAACAGTAAACCCTGAATTGTGATCAGAAGTTCCTCACTCTACTCCTACAGTGTACAGCCAAATGAAAGGACTGATGCATTAGTGCGGAACTTCACACCTGTCAATTAGGTTCTACCTGATCATGGTCTCCTTTGAAGACACTGTTGTGTTTCAGGCCAAGACTACAAAATCAGGATACTGAATGATGAAATACTGTAAATTTGAAATATAAGGCCTGTAAAAATCATTGAGGTTGCCTGAAGTAATAAGTGAAATCAGAAACAACTAACCGAACAGCATAGAAAATAAAGCTGAAACTTCTACGCATTGCTCCAACTCTGAGAAGGGCAAATATCCAGGCAAGGGTGATTCAGACATATAAATGAAGAGTTTAAAATGACAGATGGGGCCCATGTCTCTGGGAGTCTGATGCATTTCATGCTCCTGTGTTCATTTAAGGTTCTAAAGTCTGTATACTAGAGTTGATAAAAATCTTACTAATAAAAAAAATCGCAAAGAGTAAAAGCATTGAAATTGGAAAGGAAGTAAAATTCAAAGACTTTAAGGAGAATAAGGAAGAGAGAGTGTGAAAAGGTAGAGGAGAAGAGTGCTGGGAAGAAGCCACTAGCAGTATCTGTTATGTGAGGTGGGGTCTGGACCCATTGTATACCATCAGCTCAGACACTGCATTGATAGCTGCAAAAGACGATGAGAGAAGACTCTCAGAACTAAGGGAATGTGAATCATCTGTATTTCTGAGTATCTAGTAACACTGGAAAGAACATTATTGTGTATTGACTAATAGCCAGGTGTAAGGAGGTTTTATGAGAGGGAGGTGTCAATGATACAACAAGTTAGCATTAGTAAGTTTAGTACAGAGTTGTTTAGTACAGAAAAATTGTCATCTCCTTGTCAGGACTATTAGCAAAAATATTATTTTAAGTAGTTTTCAACATTGACTATTAGAGTTTCTCAGCCAAGCAGGGGATCCTAAGGGTTTGTGGAGAAATGCATGGAAAAAATCCAGACTCTAAAAATAAAAAGTCTTTCTTTGCACCTTTTTTTCCTGATAAGTCTCCTGAGATATGTTCAATTTGGATACTTGATAGGAAATTTCTGTATGAATAAACATGGCTCAGAACTGTTTATATGAGCATCATTGACCACAGACAGTTCAATATTATTTCATTTAAATTAATGTAATCATGTAATCATTAGGTAGGATTTCATCTTCACTACCCAGTTTTTGCCTATTCCTACTTGACCTGGTCACACATGAATTAAAGTTATCTTATTCTTATCTCAGAATTGTGATTTTTGTTTTGTTAAAAGAATTGAGGCATATATGTAGAATGCCGTGTATCTGAAAGTTCCTTGCAAGACAGGTAGAATTAGGGGCAGGAGGGAAGGAGATGGGATGTGGGGAGCTATCCTGCTTCTGTTGAAATAGAAGTTAATAGAAAAATTCCATCTGACTTCAGTGGAAAAAAAAATCTGCTCTTTCAAAAAGGATAACAGTTGTGTAGTTTTGAATATTGAAACTTTATTTTATTATTTGAAAATGGGATTGAAAAAAACCCAAGAACACATTTTAATTTAAATAACAACATTTTTGTTCATATATTTTAATGCTCTTTTGTGCTACTAAAATGAGCTGCTACTGACAACAGAGGTAATTATATACCTGCTATGAATACTTGTAAACATACCTTTTTAACTGCAACATTTAAAGATCTGAACTATCATTCTTACAATGTAAGCACTTGTAATGCTTGATAAGCGAGCAGGAGTCAGTGTGGTCAGTCAAGAGTTCTGTCATACCCTCCAGAGGCAATCTCTGGCCTGAAAGACCTGCAAGTCCTGTGATCTAAATTCTATACAAAGTGTATGAATGTAATGTACTATACCACTTGTGCTTAGAAAGAGCAATGAGATAAAAAGAATGTAAAGGTTTTCAGGCTGTCTGTCAGCTCCAAGGTAGTTGCAATATTTTTAGGGTCAACGCTTTTAATTTCAAGAAGGAAGTTGACCTATTCTTAACATTTAGTAAGTGCCAGATAATCACATTATTTCTGCCAAGAAAGCTACTGCAGTGTATGAATGCTTGCGACAGTTTTCCATCCAAAATTAGATGGGTCGCACTTAACTTCTTTGTAGGAATTAACCTTTCTTGATTTTGGTTCTGCATATTATTACCAAAAAAAAAAAAAAAAAAAAAAAAAAAAGTCAAAGAGGGGGAATGGTGTGGGGAGAATAGAAATCCAGTCCTCTGTGGCAGCTTTGAAAAGAAATACTTTTTTTGCTGGTTACCGTAGTGCATACAGAATGAATCACAGAATCACAGAATGTCTTTGGCTGGAAGAGACCTTCAAGGTCATCTAGTCCAACCTTCAACCCAACACTGCAAGCTCATCACTAAACCATGTCCCTAAGCACCAGGTCCACATGCCATTTAAATGCCCGCAGGGATGGTGACTCCACCACCTCCCTGGGCAGACCATTCCAACGTTTAATAACCCTTTCAATGAAGAAATGTTTCCTAATATCCAGCCTAAACCTCCCTTGTTGCAGCTTGCACCCATTCCCTCTGATCCTGTCACAAGTCACCAGGGATGGATGAAGATTGTTTCTGAGTTGCAGCTTTTAAGAAAACAAAGGGGCTTTTTTCTTCTTTCCTTCTTCTTCCCTTATACTGAATGAAAAGATGTGTGAGGTCTGCAGTCTGTTGCAACAGTTGCATGCAAAGACTAAGGAAGAACAAGAATGAAGAGGGAGTGGGTATCTAAGGATGAAACCATTCTGGGCAGTATGGATAAAGAGAATCACATACCAGTAAGAGCCACTGTTGAATAGTCTGGAGATGAAGGACAGAAGACAGCAGCTTCAGAATAACAAAATAAATGGATTACAAGCCATTCCAGATGTGGTACAAGAGAGAATATTGGGAGAAAAAGCAGAGAATGTAGGTCAGTAAATTTTGTTGCAGTACACAGTGGCATACAAAAGATTTATGAATTCCTAAGTTTTAATAGTTACTTGGCAATAGAGAGGAAAATAGAATATTTTTTTAATGCTGCTAAAATGGGCTGTGCATGGAAATTTACACATAGCTACACAAAGTCCTTGTTCCTAAAAGCCAACTTAGGTTTCTGGGAGACAATCCAACCAGTATGATCTGCAGCCTCTAGTCACAAGTTCTTGATCTGGAAGTGTCCACATTCAGTAAATATCCTCTTTTACCATTTATGGTGTGTAGTCTTCAAAGTTGAACTGGTAAGCACATGGTACCTCACAAATGTCATGTGGAGCAGGATGACTTTCCAGCTGCCCAGAAGTAGTTGTTTCCTTTTATAAAAGCACATGCTTAAAACAATGTGTGCGAAGTATTCACCTAGACTGGCATGAGTGAATTCCTGACTGACTTCCTGAATAGAGGAGGAGGTCCAAGAGAGTCTTAGTTAAAGAAAAACGTTATGAATTTGTTATTCAAGTCACTGAGTCACTGTAAAAATCAAATTTCAGAATATTGTTTCTAGAGAGTCAGTTTTATAGAGTCCAACTTTGATCATGTTGTTATAAAAAGAAGCAAATAAATTAATAAACCCAAACATTTGCATTGTTTTCTGGGGACTTACTAAGTGGTTTTGTTTCTTGTTTACTCCACTCTGCATATCTAGTAGCAAGTTAATTTTAAAAAGGTCTAAATTTAATTATGAACAGAGATTTTATATGATTAAATTAAGTAAATTGAGTTGTGTTCTACTGTAAAAAAAAGAAGTTGGTCTAATTAATTGTGTTTGAATGGTATTTGGTTTATATGATCAGTCTTGATTCTATGCTGTTAAATTTTTTATAGTTCAGAATCATGTATTATTAACCATGTTGCAATCACTGTGAAGTGTATTGTTACTCAAATGAAGATGCTAACTTCGGTGCTGTAATTTTCATGTCTAGAAGCACCAGTGCATCTTCAGTAATATTTATAAATATAAATAGATTGCAAACAAATGTAAGACATAATTTAAATCAGTAATTTTCCTCTATTCTGTGCTTTTTAAGTAAAGCTGTGTAGGCTACAGTCAGCATAAGGTCTAACCTGATTATAGCACAGGCTTCTGGGAATGACTGAGATACAGCATAACTTTGTTTTCAAGAACTGAACTTGTCTGTCCTCATAAACACTATGGAGAGCAAAATATAATGATCAAATTTCAAAGAGTTGTCCCTTATTTTAGCGTGCAGGGAAGCTCTTGTCCTGCATAGCAATGTGTGAATGAACTGAATCAAGCCTGTATATCAAGACCATAAAATACACAGTGCATGATGATTGCTTTACTGGATCTATCTGGGATGGAGTTCACCTTCTACATAACACCCCATATGGTGCTGTGTTTTGGATTTTGGATGAAAACACTGTTGAAAACACATCAGTCTTTTGGCTATAATTGAGCAGTACTTACATAGCATCAGGGCCTTCTCTTTCATCCCACTGTCCCCTCAGAAAATAGGCTGAGGGTAGGGTGAGAAACTGTGAGTGGACACAATTGACACAGATAACACAAACTGTCCAAAAGAGTACTTTATCCCATATAGCATAAAACTCAGCAGTTGAAATTTGGTGGGATGTTGTCTTCCAAGATAGCTGTTGCCAGAGACTGGCTGAGCAACAGTCTGTTTATGGTTGGTGGTGAGCAATTGCCTTTGCCTTACTTCATCTTCCCCTGATTTCCTTCACTTATTAAATAGTCTTTATCTTAATGCACATGTTTTCTTGCTTTTATTCTTCCTGTTTTCTCTCCTCATCCCAGTACAAGCAAGCAGCTTTGTGATTGATTATATTATCATCAAAATATGGTTTTCACTAGCTGATTGTCCAGAAGACAACTTGTATAAGGAGACCAAAGGCGTTTGCATCAGTGCATAAAATGCTAGCAGAGGCTGGAATGTGCTACATTATTAATAATTAATTTGCATGCATGTGAAATAGTTGCATGAATATAAGATCTGGGTGGTCTTTTTTTAACATAAGCTCCCAAATTATTCAGCAGAGATTCTTCATTATTTGCACACATTGCCCAGGTGAGGTTTTTGTGAGCCTAACTGGCTACTTTTTATAGTGTAGTAACTATCAATCAATATGATGCATTTATTTTTGCAGCCCTTATCATTCCCTGAAAATGCTGTGGACAACTTTTTCATGGCCAGTATCTGAAAAACTGCACAAGCATAGCAAATAATTCAGTCCCTCTTTAACCTCCCTGAATTCCCCATCTCATAAGGTGGAGTCCATTTCTTGCACTGATGCTGTAGTGTTAAGAAGAAGAAATTTTCCAGAACAGACAAACCAAGGAGACTTAAACTCAACCTCTAATCAAGTTCTTTTTCCGTAAGCTTATTGATCTCTCACTGCTTTTGGCTGCTGTTGATTTCTCCAAAGAGTGGTTGGGTGGTTGGACAATGTATGAAGTTTTAATGTTTTGTTTTGGCTTGGTTTGTTTGTTGGTTGGTTGGTTGGTTTGTTTTTGTTCGTTTGATTGGTTTTTCTGGTATGTGTGTGTTTTGTTTTTGTTTTGTTTAGGTTTTTTTGGTTTTTTTTTTTTTTTACAAATGGAAGGATAGTGTGGCATGATTTCTCATATGCAGGTTTTCTTTAGCCTTTGTCCAATCGGTCTGTGTTTTGGAAAGCTGAATAAAGCTATGTTCTGGACCTGGTTCACAGATTATTGTACAGATGCTTCTGGCCACTGAATTCATGAATCTATAATGAGAGGGCTAAAATTTAATTAGCAGATAGAAGCACAAGAAAGAAGTGATTGTAAACTATTTTGGGAAATGTTTATAAATATGATGAACTCAACTGTAATCTTTGAGAGGGGAGGAGGTTAAGTGCCTGAAATATGAGTCCTGTGGTAGTACTCAGTAGGCCCTGAACAAACGGAAGCATTCTGCTCTGTACTGTGAATGGGCTTACAGCATTTGGTCACAGGGATGAGGATTTACCTACAGATCTGTGCAAAGCCCATGCTCCTAACTGTACTGATGTACAGGACTTCTTTTTTAAATCATTGCAGGGAAGGGCTGTGCATGTCACCAGGTAATCTGCACCGTACATTCCTTCAGTATTTTTGGGTTTGCTTTGTCCTTGAGTACCTCAGTTTTTAGATCTTTGACTTGAAACACTCTGGAATAGGTTTCTCTCCCTTGACTCATTCCTAAGTGTATACAGGACTGTAAAGGATCTGCAACAGGTCAAAGAAATGATATTGCAGATGTCTAAGAAATTCTATGAGATTTTGTCTTCACATCTTTCACTTCTGGAATGAATCTTTGCTTCAGTCTGAACCAAAGTGCTGTCTTTCTTCTCTTCCTCCCAGAACTACTGTACAGCAAGGGAGACTGGGTCCAAAAATTAAGTGATAATGGAATGGTGCATAAATGAATATACATTATTGTAATAAATAATTAATCAATTTAATCTCTTAAAAGTTTCAGTTAGAGTGTTGATTTGACCAGAATTTATTTATGTGATGTTATATCACTGAGCAGTCTATTTATGATCACTTGCCTGCATTGAAAGACTGCATGTCCTTTATTTTTTTAGGGTTTGACTAGTAAGTATAATATGTGTTACGGTTTTCATTGTCCTTGTGTAATACAAATTGATAATTGTCTTTACTGGACTGGGCTGAGTGTGAGCTTGGTTGAGTTCTCACCTGCCAGGGGGATTTCCAGGCAAGACAAATTTAAATTGTTTTCCTTCACACACACACAGAGAAATACAGAAAACTGATGAAAATGTCATTACGGTTGTATTTTGTGCGGGCAAAAAGAAAAAAAATGTTCAATTTATGTTGCTTAAAACCTGGAAAATATAATTTGAGATAAACTACATGAGATAGTAGACAACATAAATGAAATTATGTAATTAGTTGGTAGCATATTGTACATCAAAGTTGTGTGTTCTGCCATAAAGGTGAGCATGAAAGCGTATTCTGATATTCTTCCTTTTATTTTATCACTCTTCATTGAATTGCCATGTGGAAAGACAGAAAAAAATGCTTTATTTGTGTTAAGATAGACAGAACTGGCTAGAAAATTTTGGAGAAAGTTTATTTTGTTTTATTTTGAAATTATGTGTTTTGTTTTTAAAAAACATCTTCCAGCTAGGGAAGAAAGAGCTGTTTGAACTGCATGATGGGCACACAAGTAGACAGTGGAAGTCATAATAAGTTCTTGGTTCCAAATTTCTCTTTTCAAGTCATCATGATTTTCTGCAGCTTTAGGTGATTTAGGAACAGGGATAGGACAACACCTCTTGATACTCTGGTATTTCATGAAGATAAAAACTTATCAGCACATGCTGACTCAGTCTATCTTTGATCAGTTTCAGGCATTAACTTTTCTCATCATAATGCTTGTACTTTTCAGATGGCAATCGTCACAGAAATATAGGTCTTCACATATCCAGTTCCTCCCAGCAGTTTCACCTTGTACTTGTGATTCTTTCTATTTTTAATGAAAATACTATTTTTTATAATGACTTAGAAGAAACGCAAGAGTAATTTTTTTTTTCTTTGTTTTTCCCTATCTTTATCTTCACTGTTGGAAAGCACTAACTTTTTGAGTTTTGAGGAAAATTGTATTTAAATTTGAATTCTCTGTAGTATGTGATGTGGGATATAAAATGTTTTTGATGAGGCTGTAACAGCTAATTGATCCACCTTCTGTTCCTTTTTAGGGCATTTTAAGTTATGAGATGAAAATGTTCGTCAGTTGCAGAATGTTCTGTTAAGATTACTGACTTTGAAATATTTTTACTTAGCTTTTCCTTACTCTTACTCAAGAAAATGTCAGGAATTAATTTTCCTGACACTAGCTTCATAATGCTTAAATTAGCTTTGCTCTAACTCAGATATGACATGTCTCCCTTCTGCCTGTCTGTATATATTGTGACAGTTTCACAAAGATTTGCATTATTCTCTGAAACTTAACACAGTTTCTTCTACAGTGTTTGTTTATTTTTGTATCTCGCAGCCTTTTGACATGACTTCTTGATTCCGAGTTCAGTGTTCTAAATCAGACACAGAAAAGTAAAAAAAGGACTAGCTGCCTATTTTTTTGTATCAGTATGATGAGTTGTATCTTTTTTTTTCCTGGTATTTAAAGATAGCGACTATGGCAATTTAACATTATTTGTTAATATGGATTAAGTAATGTGGATTCAGAGTTCTAAGTTACCTAAGCAATTCTGTAACTTCTGCTCTGTGCCCGTATGTTTAATACAGGTTGAGGCCTATCAAGTACAACTTATCAGTGAAACGTGTTTTTGGCTTCTGCTCTGCAACAACAGTCCTGGTGTTTCACACATTTGCAGAAAAAGCCAGCAGCTTATCTCCTGGTTTAGGTTGTGCCTTCTGAACAAAATTAGAAAGATGCCCTCATGCTGTGTAGTGTACAGTGTAGATCCCTTTTCAAATGGGGTCTCTTAGAGGGAGTTTTTCCTTGAAAACCTATGAATACCATAGCTTCTCCTTTATTATGAGATCTACCCTGATTTCCAGGATACTACAGTGCATGTATGCTTAGATAGTAAGATTTTATGAGATTGTTTTATAACATGCTCTATTATTGCTATCTCTTGTTAAGTGACTCAAGATTAGGTGCTTATATGCTACGTTGCTGATAAGTGAAGGGGTCTGTTATTCATCCTCTCAGCTGCTCTTTTTCTTTAAACATCAGATTAGGAAACATTCAGCCTTTACAACCTTTATCTTTTCGAGTAGTACTGGACCATTTCTGTTTTTCTTCCACACCTGGCCAAAACATTTTGTTCTTTGCAATAGGCAGTGCATGCTCCTGACATGTCAGATACGGTGTAGTTGATTGAAAGAAATGGCTTATTTTTTGATCTTTTATGATTGGAGTATCTAGTATGATGCTAACTTATATGTATTTTGTTTCTATCATCCATTGAGAAAATCTGTGGTGAACAAAAAAATTTATGAATGGTAGTTGCCTTGATGAATAATACCTACAGGTGTTAGGATAATATATAAAAAAAAAAAGAAAAAAAAAAAAAGAAAAAAAAGAAGTGCAATATAAGGACTTCAGACTAAGATAGTTTTTTTCCAGGAGAAGTTCTAACAAAAACATTCCAGGAAATTTCCATGTGAGAATAAGAAATATACGTAATTCATCATCAGTATAGCTTTTTCCTTTAATTCTTCAAATGAGGAAGCCCTGAAGGCAAAATACAAATTTCTCCCAAACTCTTCTGAATGATATCTTGAGCTCTGTTAACTGTGAAGCAGTTTAAATATGGATCTCACCTATGATAAGTGATAATAAGTTGATCTAATAGTGCTATTAATTTATGAGCTATTATTTTCCCAAAGGCCTTTGCAAAGCTTCTCAGAAAGGACAAACCTGTAGCAATTAATACGGTTGAACAATAGAAGGTACGTGACTTCTATCAGATGGTGCTTGTGTAAATATTCCTTTAAAATGTCTTCAGGTGTATATTGAAATAAGAGAGCTGTTTAAAGTTAGAAAATCAGCTTTGCATTTTAATAGCTGACAGTGCTTTATAATATGACCTGAAACTACTCAAACTACAGATGTTAAACAATTGAAGTGATACACAAACAATAATGAGCTCTGTATCAACCACTATGTACAAGAAAGGGATGCACGGATTACTATATGTAGTTTTCTAAATGTTTATTCAGTGCTCTGTGTCTGCTTGAAAAAAAACCCAACAAAAACAAACAAGAAGACACATCAAAACCAGGAAAATGGCAATGTTAAACCTAAAATTATTAGAAGACTGCAATGATCAGAAGTATTGGTAAGAAGCGCTGAATCATTTAAACATAAGGATAGGTTAGAAAGGTTAGATAGGCTTAGGTACTTGAACATGGGAAAGAAAAAAAAAGCAAGTGAGTAAGTACATGGAGAGTATGTGAGTCATTATTGGAAAGCAAAAGGTAGCAAAAGAGTGATTAATAACATGGGTAGCTCAAGAACCAGAGAGTTCAAAATCATATTATTATGTATCAGGCTTAAGACAGTAATAAGATAAAGTATTTTTCACCTCACATGTCATTTAAATTACAAACTTTTAGCCAAAGAACGTTGTGAAGCTCAAAGGTATGACTCAAAAAGGAATTAAACAAGTCCATGGGCAAAGACCATCAGGCATTAAACAGCCATGAAATGTGATGATTTGAATAAAGCCTCCAGATCACGTCAAGGCTGGAGGAGAACATAGACAAGGAAAACTCTATACCTCTTATTTCCTGTTCATTCCTTATCAAGTTTTTAAAAATTTCTGGTACATAATGAGAACGCTTATGTTAAAACTTTACATACAAGCAGTTGCTGAGTTAACTATAACTGCACAGAAAAAGATGACTGAAGATGAAAGAGTAGTGTGATGAGGAATAGAAGTGATGAGAATTTTGCTAATTTGATTCCCTTCCATGGGAGGTGGAACACAGAAAAGACACTAGACACTCTGGGATTTGCTGTTTAAGGCATCCAATGTACATGCTAGGCTCTTCAGGCATCAAGTTACTACCTCTCAGGAATGAGGTTTTCCAACATAATAAAATAACATAAGAAAAACATAAGAATAACATCCAGTGAATACACAACAGGGTTACAAACCCTTTAATGCTTTTAATAACATGGTATTTCAGTCATTTGTGTTGTTCCACAAAAAAAAAACCCTTCTGTTTTTACTACCAGACACTCCATTTCACATTTTCACAAACAAAAGAAAACAAACAAATCAGGAAATTAGATTAAATAGAAAAATTAAATGAAACTCTCTTCTGATTAAGTGTGACTATCTACATTAAGTCCCTTTGCTTGACAAAGCATCAGGTACAGCTAGGATTCTGCAGTTGTTCTTTTAGGAAAATTAAGAAATACTCCGGTTATCATCTTGCTTTGTTTCAAAATACCAAAGTTACAAACCAAAACATTTTCATATCAGTCATGAAAAAAAGTGTTTTTCAGTCTGTGTGAACTGTGAAAATTTGGTTGAGATGTCAGCCCTGTGAAGACATATGTATTTAGCTTTGAATTTGTAAATATTCTCACTGGGCTCAGACAAACTCACTTTCATATTTCCCGTTCTAACAGTCACTGTAATATGAATAAATGTTCATGTGTGTAGACTTAGAAAGAAGATATCAAAGAGCTTGCACCACACAGCACAAATAGGCAAAAGTATTTTTGGCAACTATGTACCCAGTATTAATTTTTCGAAGTAGTAAAAATAGTAGTATGAACATATTTAAAATTCTTGGCTTTGTATAGTGTCTCTAAATCTAAGTGTAGTGCCAAAAATAATTTTCCGTACTAGTGTGAAATCAAAAAGGTTATTTATATATTGCAATTCTCTCACTATCGATAGCACAAATTCTAGTTACACCTAGCAATTGATTCCAGCTATCTGGTTTAGCAAATTAAAAGACTGCCTCTGTGCCATCTACCTTTTTTCATCTTTGTACAAGATGTAATCTGAGAATATGAAATGTAGTTTGACATGAAATTATGTTATGCTGGATAACCTGGGGCTCCAAAGCCAAATAAAGCAAGTAGAAAGAAGCTTGTTTTTGCCATGTAAGTATAGACAATAAGTTTAGTTTTATATATCATTCTTTTTCTGGCAGTTGTAGAAAATCATCAGTCTGTTATGCATAGTGATGCAAAACTATTCTGTTTAAGGAGCTGATTTTAATTCAGAGATACTGATATCTGTTAATGGCTTTCAAATCAATCATCTTGTAATCTACTAATCAGCAGAGTGAAATTCAATGTAAGTTTCAATGTAATTCCAAGATCTTGTATATGAAGCTGGATTGTTCCCCTCTAGAAGACACAATCCTTTAGTGTCAGCCAAATGAATCAATTTGTACACAGATTAATCTGGCATTATGTGCTATACTTTACCCCTTTGCTGTGAAATTTTTGGCGTGCTGTTTATGTCTAAGGTAAGGAAATGAGATTCCACTCTGAAAATATGCAAGGGCTTCCGTGTTTTTCTGGAGTGTGCTTACATATGCACTTACCCTTAAATCCCATTGGCATTTTTTTTTTAATCCTTTCTGGGCTAAAAATTCTAAAAAATGTTGGAATGAACCACAGATTTTCCAGAATCAGAGCATATGTCACCAAAGAAAGAGCAAATGGTGACTTCAGGGTGATTTTTCCCTGCATGGGCACTGTAGGACTCAGTAAAGGATTCCCATTTATGAACCTCATTCTCATTATGGTGTACTGCACTTTGAGGAAACTCTAACCATAACCTATGAAATAAAAGAAGTCTGAATCAAACTCACAATTTATAGGAAACTGTTCCAGGAGTCTAATTAAACTTGAGAGTTACTCATTAAGCTTAGCAGTCATTATAAAGCACAGTATCTGGCATTTCATCAGCTGAGCAAAGAGCTAATTAAAAATTAGCATTGTCTTTAAAGTTAGAAATTACTGCAGCTTCTATTGCTTAGAGAGTATGTGTTGTCTCGCCAAGCTACATTCTGAATTGTACCTTGTTAGAATGAATTGAATTCTGATATTCTCAAACAGTAATATTTTTTGCATAGAATTTGATGTGGAGCAGAATTAATATCTTGTTTTCAGCACTCTGCAAAAGATCAGTGATTTCAAATCAATGTTAATTTATGGAGAATTATTTAGAATTGTTATGGTTAAACACCAGCCAGCAGGTCAGTCCCACACAACTGCTCGCTCACTCCCCACCCAGTGCAATCCATGGAGGAAGAGAATGAGAAGAGTAAAAGTAAGAAAACCTGTGGTTCAAGATAAAGGCAGTTTGGTAGGTAAAGCAAAAGCCATGCACGCAAGCAGGGAAAAAATATGGAATTCATTCACTACTGCCTATTGCTTGGGCGGGGTTTCACTATTTCCAGGAAATCAGAGCTTCTTTATGTGTAATGGTTACTTGGGAAGACAAATATCATTACTCTAAATGTTCCTCCTTCTTTCTTCTTCCTCCTAGTTTTTATTGCTGAGAATGACATCATATGTCATGGGAGATCCATTTTGGGACATTTGGGGTCAGCTGTCTTGGCTGTGTTCTCTCCCAACTTCTTGTTATGAGGAAAATTAACTCTATCCCAGACCCAAACCAGTAACGAATTCAAAGGTTAGTGATATATTCCTGCAATCCTCTGTAAGGGCCTGTCATTCAGCAATTATATAATTGTAATTATTTTTTCCTTTTTTTTTTTTTTTTTTTTTTTTTTTTTTTTTTTTTTTTTTTTTTGTTTTGGTTTGGTTTTTTTGGTTTGTTTTTTTTTTTTTTTTTGTAATTCTGCACCGACATGATTTTCAGGCAGGTAGCTAATTGGATCTTAATAAAATGTACCAGAAGGACCTACAGATAACTGGATGGAAAATTTCACCCAGCACAGATTTTTTTCTGATAGAGCTGTGTGTGTATGAGAATAAATATTTACAAATCATCCTGAAACACCCATGCAGAAGCTAGAAACTGATTAAAGAGCTTAGAGCAGAAAACAGAAAAGAAAAGCAAATAGTTGTATTTTCCCCTGCTGAACACTTAAAAAAAAAATAAAAATACCAGTGAGTATTATCTTAAGTTGACATTGTTTAATAATGACCACAGATGTCTGAAAATGAGTCTAAGACTATAAGAAACACTGTTTGGAGGCTGCTGTACCTGCTACAGGTTATGCTTATTTTACATAAAAAACTTTTAGTTAGGACTACTTTATATAAAATATACATCTCTAAAATGTACACAACATGATATTGAGAAAGAAATTTTCAAACCTTGTCACATAAATTATGCGTGCAAAATACGTATATGTGCATAATTGTGCACAGAAATATATATTTGCATATGGAATTACATCTTGTCAGTAACTGGTGTGGTTTTGGGTTAATGATAATACTTGTATGGAACTTGTATCTGATCCACATTTTAATGTGATTTGATACTCCTCTAACTTTGAACAGGTGCTGTTTCTGTTTGGGTTTTTTTTACATTAAAATATCCATTTAATATATAGAGAGTAGGTGACAAGCTGAAAAGCACATTTCTATAATTTTGCTGTTTCCCATATCAAATTCTGAAGAAAGCAGAGTGGGTTCCCTGCCAGGAAAAAAAAAATATTTGAAATTCAAGAATTTTCTTCACTAAATAAGAAATTGTGTGCTTTACCTTGTAGCTGCTAAATGAAAACTTTATAGACTGGTAGATGACATACAATTAGCTGATGCCAATTAGCTTCATTCTTAGTCTTTCATTCCCTGGTCTCACCCACCATGAAGGATGAACCCAGTATGTTCAGGCCCTGCTAAATAAAGATGTATGTATAAATGTATTTCTGAATTTTTGTTTAGTGTATAGAGAGTGTCTTAGCAGAACTTTCAAAAACATTTAAAATTATCAAATGGCATAAATGCATAAGCTAGATGTACATATAACTCAGTAGAAATAAAAATGTATTTTCCCCTGTAAGATAAAATACCCTTGTATATCCACTGTAAGTCACACATATATTTACTATCTATTGATTGTTGGCCAAGAATAAGAAGAAAGAGAAGCCAGGATTTTATGGGTGGTAGTTTTGGTGTATCAACTGACAAAATCTTATTATAACTCCAGTACTTGTGTTCTTCACTGTATGCTGGAAACAGAAGCAAAAAATAAAAATACATCATTATAAAGTTACTTACACAAATCTCATGGTAGCACCTCACGATCTGAGATGAATTTGTCTGTCCAATATTGCTGCAAAGCAGGGAAGTAAATTTATCTTCTTTTCACAAGCTGGGACCTAAGGCACAAAGAGGCTAAAGCCCAGATTCAGACAATCCCAGTTAAATCTCAGTCTTGTGTATCCAATTGGCTAGGTGCCTCTGGCACAGTGTCCAAGGTCATATAGGATGTCTGTAGAAACACTGAAAACTGAATATTTTTCCTCATCCCAAAGTAAGGCTCTAAATCACAGGCTGATTCTTTATTAGGGATGTCTTTGTACCACTCAGAAATGAGGGGTAGCTTCTATCTGCCTGATCAACCTCTGTTCCTCAGAAATACTTTTACATCTTGAAAGGCCCTGAATATTCAAGGGGGTAGTTGACTTAAGGAATTCGTATGTCACAAAATTCAACTAAGACACACTCAGCACCCGTGCAGTGAATTGTTCTCAACAAACAGAATACTGCAATTGCATGGATCATGCTGTTTGCACTAAATTTACATTCTCCCAATGCTCTCCTCTATAGCATGTAGTTAGTCGGTCTGAAGGATCCATTAAATAAAACCTTCCAAGTAGGAAAAATCTAAATAATATTTGAAGTGAACAATTTATATCCATATTCTTCTCCAAATACATATATTGTCTGTGTACAACTTATATACAGTAAAAACATGGATAAGTACATATAGAAAGGAATGTAAAGTAAACAGCAGATGAGGAGGGAATTTGAAGATTTTAATACACACATGCTGTGATTGGATATGATCTACTTCCAAATGTTTTCTTATAGGTTTATATTCCTAGGGTTTTAGCTGTTCATGAAGGTATCTGTTTTCAAACAATCCTGCTTTGCCTAAACTTACTAACAGACGTATGCAAGAGAGCACAGCAAGACTTTGTATGATTGTTAGTAAGAATGAGATCAAGAGAATCTCCATTATTGTAACTCAGAAATGAATCTGAGTTCTTCATTCAAATTGTGTGATCCAGGTTTTAACCCAACACAGAACTGGAATACAGCCAAGGAACACATCTGGATGCTGGTACTGGGAAATACTCTTTCTAGATCTAGTCTTCATATAACAGTGTTTGGGGTCCACTTCTCTCTGTAAAGGTTCTTCACTTGGTTGGCAGTCCTCTGTGTTATGCTCCTTAATACCTCTGCCTCTCTGGGAAGCCTGGCTGGTGCTCAGAATCTGAATATTTTAATGCTAAGTACTTAAGCACAGTGTCAGAGGACTCAATATGGAGATTTATGAACCCTTTCTAAGTTTACCCATGAATTCTTTATTCTTGAAGCTACTCTCCTCAGAAATGGTGACATAGACTGAAATCTGCTACTTCTATCCTTAGATCTCATGTATGTGTATATTACTGATAGATTTTACTGATAGCTTTTCAGTAGTAGCTCTTACTAGTTCCACTCATGAGAATGCACAGGAGCTAGGAACTTACAGTTAGGTAACTTTCTTTTAATCTGTAATGCAGTTATAATTTTAGTTGTTAAAAAAATCACCAGCAATTTATTCCTGCCTTGGATCTCTCTCTAAGAATCTCATTCTGTGTGCTAATGGCTGCATGTGATTTATTACATCGCAAACAAACATATGTCTCTTAAATGTTATGCACTGGTACTAAATACAGCAAATATTTTCTAACAAGAAGCAGAAGCACATTTTTAAACTATTCAACAACCAATTTTTGTTTATCATTAACAGCTACAGCTCAGGCAATGTCTGTGATGGTTTCTCATATTGTAAGAAGTGATAATTTAGCAGGCAGGCAAGGCAGAGGACTACTGGCTAACCAAGAGTCATTGCATTTACAGTTCTTTGACCCAAACTGAAGCAGACAGTTCTTAACTCTGTCTCCTAGCTTAACCCTAATCCTCCAGGGTATCTAACATCCTATGATTTTGGCTATAGTTAATAAATTCCTTTCACTTAGCTGAACATAGGTTCCCCACCCAGTTGGATTGCACGAAAGAGTTCTTAGAACTGAATGCTAACCTTGGAGCCTATACAGAATTCCTGTGAAATTGTTTTATCTGCTCATACCTAGAGGGAATCTTATCAGTGCTTATAAATATCTAAAGGGTAGGTGTTAAGAAGACGGGGCCAGTCTCTTTTCAATGGTGTCCAGTGGTAGGACAAGGGGTAATGGACACAAACTAGAACACAGGAAGTTCAAATTAAACATAAGGAGAGACTTTTTTACTTTGAGGTGTCAACCAGGGCACCAGAACAAGCAGCACAGAATGGTTGTGCAGTCTCCTCTGGAGACTTTCCAAACTCACCTGGATGTGTTCCTGTGCAACCTGCTCTAGGTGAGCCTGCTTTAGCAGGGGGGTTGGACTCGATGATCTCCAGAGGTGCCTTCCAACCCCTACCACTCTGTGATTATGTGATTCATATTCAGTCCAGAATTCCTGGTGTTTGCACTGATTAAATTATAATATACATAATTTTCTTCATTTTAAATCTTAAGTTGCTTCACATTCAGAAACATATTAAAAAACTTCCACAGATATAGGCATGTATAGGTTGTCAGGGTTCTTTTATCTTTCTGTTTACTTTGAAATAGAAACTTTTTAAATGGGCTGGGTCATTCAAAGGATAGAAAGCAGAACCATATTATTGACTTCTATTTTGTGTGCTCCAGAACAGAATATTGTCTTACACTGTATTCCTGATGACTATTTCAGATACACTTTCTTTCTTCTGTATATCTAGATCACCAAAGAAGCAAACACTTGCTTGTACACAGTAGCAGGGAATGCCAGGTTACATTCAAAGGCAAAATGTGAAGATGAAGCTAAAGAGAAGAGGAGGATATCATTATAATGCATACAATTAGCAAACACATACAATATGCACTTATTTTTATATTTTTGTTCCTTTGACTATTGGAAGAAGAAATCTCTTCTTGTTGATGTATCCTCTTAATCTTCACGCAGATTTTCTATTGTCAACAATTAGAATTACTTTTCCTACAACCTTTCTAGTAATAACCAGGGGAGATGATTTTTTCTCTTTAAAGGAAAGACTAGATTTACTTGACACTTAGTCTTATACTTAAGTCCATTGTGAAAAATGTGGATTTATTTATTTTACTATTATTTCTGTTATTTTTCTTAGTTACATTATATTATATCCCCTTCTTGCATACATGGGTAAATCTGTTATGGGACACTCAGCACCTCATCCCATCTGTCTTAAATCTTCTGACTATTTTTGAATGTGTTTTATTTTTCTTTTGTTTTTTTTTAAAAAAAAAGTTTTGACATCTTGCATAGGATCTCCATCCTCAACTCAAGTAACATTCCTCAACCCACCTCCCTTGAAAATGACAAATTTCTACCCCAAAGCTTTAATTTTAATTAAATGGTGGGTTGGATGACATACTTTTACACAAAACATTCCCTTACTATATTTCTCATCCTAGTTACCTTCTAGTCTTTAAACCTGAACTATATCAGATTTTCAACCTATACTGAAGTCTGTTAAACATGTGAATGACACTAAAATGCAGTTGGGTCTTCACATTTTATGACTTCCATACTGTGCCAACTATTTTCAAGGATGAAAGATCTTTTGCAGGGAAAAATATATCTGTCCAAGAGGAAATATATGGCAACATTTTACAGCCTTTTGAAGACTGTTTTCCAATTTGCCATCATTGATTCATTACTATAATATAATAGGCCATAGATAACAGATAATATATTGTATATCGTATAATGTATCATATATCATACATAAATACATTAAAATGGAACACGATGACCATATGTTTGAGTCCTGGACAGTGTGTACTCCTTTTAATATCACTCCTGGGGGAGCAATGGTGTCTTCAGCATCAGTCAGGAACTAGGACCTCATTGCTGTTCTGGGTGGCTAGACATATCTCCGTGAAACGGATGAAAAGTAAAATGCAAAAGTAATTGTGAGATTGTTCTCTTCCCTATCATACCTAATAAATGGGAAAATGCCAGTTCATTTTTTTTTTCTTTCCCAATGCCACTTTTGTCATGTACAAAATATTTAATGAGATTTCTATTCTGTACAACTGTAGAAGTTCTCCTGTGTAGCAGAAAATTATGATTATCTGATAAAAAGAAAAATCTGGTAAATCCTGCTCCTTGTAAGTGAGGCTATGAATAAGAAAAATATGATGTTGTTCTTTAATTAATAATGGTAGGTTTTCGACATGATCACAACACAAAATGTAATGTAGTAGAAACCTGTGCAAATAGAAGCTAGAGTATGAATAATACTCTGTGTAATTGATGTAGTTAAAGAAAAGGGTTATCCAATGAAAATTTCTGCTATTTATAAACCATTCATACTTTCATCCACCAACAAATGTAAACATTAACTTTTTTGAAAGCTAACATATTATTCAGCTCCAATCTTTATTGCACTTAACATGGGCCAAAATAAAGCCCAAAATACCACTGTTGGTACTAAACAATTTACTGAACAATTGTTTCCTGAAGTGCCAGGAACTTCAAAGGTGTTTCAAAGGAGCATCTTGCTTTTCAAAATTTAAAGCAGAGTACTTGTGCTTCTCAGAGCTCTGCATTGCATCATCCAAAGGCCCAGGCTAGTCCAAGTACTAGAAATAGTCTAGCTATGGTAATACAAGGTGATTCATTGACTAATTTATATTCTGAGAGAGCAAAGTCACTTACATGTGGCTGTGGGCAATTGTAACTACCAGAACTACCTTATTTAAAGTAACTATGCAGCTCCTCTAATATACTTCAGTCTGTGATACACGCATACCTAATGGCAGGATTATTCCAGTTCAGCATGAAGACAAATATCTTTCTTGTAACAGGACAACCATTTCTGTCTTACAGCTTTTGACATTTGAATTGCTTGTTTATAGAGGATGGAAATGCATGGAAGTTGATAGTTGCTAGAATGATTGTCAGATGTATTCAGTGCTATCTCTTTATCTTTTCTGAGTTGTGGTCTCCTCTTTCACCATTCGCTTTCCACTTCAATAGATGAAATGTGATGTGAGGTACCTCAGATAAGAACATATCAGGGATAATTTGGCCACTTGCTGTTGCTGTTTTTTTAATTCAAGCATTTATAATATAGAGGAATCTAGATACACTTTTGGCAACCTGAAAGTTAAACAGTAGAAACACAAATGAAACTAAATACATTTAATGTGACAGCATTATAAAGTTGAATACTGAATAAACCCAAAGTACATTTCCCAGGTTTTAGAAAGATGGACAGCGTACAGTGGAAAATTTACATCTTGAAGAGCTTTGATAATGGAGTCACACATCAATGACAGAGTATTAATGAACTGTGCTTTAAACTTAAGTTAATGGGTGACAACTCAATTCAAAAGAAAAAAAAAATCCTGAAGTCATTCTTTCTATTTTTATTACTGTGTGCAATGACTGCTTATAATGTTGAAGAAATGAACTCTACTCCATTTTTAGCTGTTAACCACATTTATTAAGAACATTAACTTAGACTGATGGAATTTTATTTCAAGAACATGACAGTGCAGATAATGTGGTTTGTCTTGGGCTTTTTTTATCAGACTTTTTATAGATTTCCCTTTTCCACTCATCGTCATACCTATTGCATCCTCTTGGAAACTCATAATAACATTCATTTAAACTAATGTGCAAAGTGTTTCAGAAGAATTCCTTTGACCAAATCAATTGTAGCATTTTCAGTGACTTTCAAAGCTACTTGACACACACACAACATGAAAGAATGTCTTTATTGCCATGATAGGTTGAACTTGGATAAGGGCTAAATGCCCACCCATCTGCTCACTCTGCCTCTACAAGATGGAGTAGAAAATATGATGGAAGAAGCTCTTGGGCTGAGAAAAAGAAAAGGAGGTTGCTTACCATTTACCATCATGGGCAAAAGAGACTCAACTTGGTGAAAATGAATTTAATTTATTGGCAGTTAAAATAGATTTGCATAGTGAGGAACAAGGACAAAAAAGTTAAAACAACATCTTTATCCCTGTGTTTTCCCAGCCTCAACTTCACTCCCTTGGCTGAGTGGCTTGTCTATATCTGTTGGAGTCAGTTGGAACCAACTGTGGCAGCCCTGACCTCTTCTCGCAGAGACCACCTCTGCAGCCCCCCTACTGCCAACACCATAACACGGACACCCAATGCAATTTCTTTTTATAAATTTTACTAAAAAATGAATGCAGTTATTTATGATGTTATAATTTGGTCATTGCACTAGTAAGACATTTCAGAATGAAAACATTAGGCCCTGTTCCTCACTCACGCCAGCTATACCCATTTTCCTTTGCTGCCTTCAGAAGAATTGTTCTTAACCAGACTCCCTCTGAGGAAGAGTATAAGCAAGCTTCCCAGGCCTGGGCATGCAGACTTGCATGCCCATGATAAATTTTTTCAGCAGTATGAATATAGTAAACTGCTTAGATTGCTCACTAACCTATTTTAGATTACACTATGGGTTTCTTCATTAATTTTACTGTGGTATAACTCTCAACAGTCATTTATGGTCCTCACATGTGAACAGCAAAAGCAGAGCAAAACCAGATCCTTTGCTACTAAGAATGAATTCCTGTCCTTTTGTTATACAAATTTAGGACCTCTCCAATCCATTTGGGTACTAGCCCCTTGCCTCAGTATGGGAGAGGGGGAGGACAAGTATGGCAAGTAAGAAAATGAGTAATCCAGTCAATCTAGGATAACTTCTGAAGCTCTCTCTGTGTTAAATTTTGTAGAAGGTCCTAACCTCCTAACTTGGGCACTTCTTTCTCTACTAAACTGGTAAGTGACTGAGGTATCTCCAGGGTGCCTCCATCTGCTTTAGTTA
Source organism: Actenoides lindsayi (assembly GCA_025331215.1). Lineage (NCBI taxonomy): Eukaryota > Metazoa > Chordata > Aves > Coraciiformes > Alcedinidae > Actenoides > Actenoides lindsayi. The sequence goes on from WTSP01008342.1 coordinate 31,583, forward strand.
GGGTGTAAATTCGTCTCTGCTAACTTTAGTTGCCCAAAACTAGGTACGTACTGTTAATTTCTCTATGTATCTTCTACCTATTACACAATATATGTGTAGTAAGTATTTCTGGAGGGTAAAACAGGATCATAAAATGAGATGGATCACTATCTGGAAGTACTTCTCTCTTGCTTCATTAACCATAGAAGATAAAGATGGTGAATCTTACCTACCATGGAATGTATATCGAATTAATAGGAAATTGATGTACCTATTACATTGTAAGTTCCAGTTCACTTAGTTTTCTTTGAAGATACCCAGATTCTGTCTAGGAGGTCAATTGTTGAACTCACCCAAAAAGACAGGGAAATGGATTCCAAACACTCCTCAGCATGAGGGAAAAAGAGATCGAACCTGTAATTGTCTTATGCCAGGAAAGGCCTTTAGGTAACCTAGGTATCTGTGTACCCCATCAGGCTAATTGGTCAGTAGGAATGAAATACTTAAATGTTCAGAAAGGCAACAAGTAAGAGGGACTCTGAATTTTGCAGAGTGGCTATAGCACAGGACAGGGAGATTATGTCCTGGTTTTGTCCCAGAACAGAAAATAACATTTCATAATTCAGATTAATAGTCTAATGTAATATGCACAGACATGCAAGTCTTCTGGAATTCCGTTGCTGTCACAGCTGCTCCTGCCAGGCTCTCTGCATGTCTGTTTTCTCACCTAGTACCCTTGATACAGAGAAGTAGTGGTGGAATAGGAAGTGAAGTCATCTGGAACAACCATAATCTATGTGATAGACTGTTCATATGCCTTGATCTGAGTTACAAAGTCTTCTTGGACAACCAGAAAGCTACTATGGAAAAATTAACTAATTACCACTAAACATCACTGTGACTTTGCCAATGTTTATCTCCTCTACACTTGGATGTAAGGAGGAAAGACTGTGAAGGGACTCTAGAAGGGCAGTTGTTGTCTCTGTAGGAAAGACACCACTGAATGCACAGGTGTTTTTGACATGTAAATGGTCAAGGACCTTTTGAAGTAAGGACTGGACTGCTCAGTATCTTTAAGTGCTTAGACACTTCTGAAGAGTACATAGTCTGAATCTGTTTGAGATATAGTTTGTATTTATATGTAATGCATCCTATCTAATGCATCAAAAAAGAAAAAACAAATAATTACAAAACTAAAGCTGATACATACTTTGAGATAGTTGTTTTGAGGTTTATTTCTTAAGAGTCATCATTCTAATTTGAAACCAAAAGAACAGTATAGTGGCTCAACTTAGACCAAAGAAGTCTAGGGCACAAAGTTTGGGTTAAGCATTTGAAACTGAATTTGTGGTAGAATATAAATAAACACTTTCAGTCTTGCAGCAATGTCGATACAATTTCAACTTTCTGTAACATCTGCCTGATTTTAAATATATTACCTAATGTTTCTTGTCTACTGATAGACCCAGAAAAACTTTTCTTTATGACGCACATTTATGCAGCTCTACTGTTTATTCCATATTAGTTTTCAGTTCTACCATTTTATTGAATAACATGCCTGTAGGTGTTCTAGTAATTTTTTTTTTCCTGGTTAGTAATTATGATGTGCTTAGTCTGATCATCTTTATTTTTTTCTTTATGTTCTTAGGATTCTTTTTAACTTTTTTTTGCTGTATTTCTACGCATTTATATTCCCAGTATGGTTGATTACAATTTTCCTCTTTTTGCAGTAATATATTGCTTTTTCATTTATAACACATGTTTTTACTTAGCCACTGAATGGGCATTTAGTCAATGTTGTCTTCTTCCTTTATTGCCTTTCTAGTCAGTTATCTAATTGGTTCTTCCTATAGGTGCCAAATTTTTCTTGCATTTTCTGTCTGAATTTTCAGCAGCAATTAATTTCACTTACAAAATTTCAATCAGATCTAATTAACTTTTTTAGACTACAACTTAAAAAATAAAGTATTGCTATTTTTCAAATTCCTATTTTCAACATGTTTCAAACAGTAAAAATTCATTTTAACTGTTTGAAGAGTATATGCAATCCCACACATATATTACTCCGTTCTAGACCAAAACATTTTCAGATGGATTTAAACACATAGAAAAACATACCTCAAAACTTAATTAGGTCATAATGTAGCTTGCATATATGGGCTTTCTTAAACTAGAGTTAAAATGCACATAAATTACATATTTAAACATCCATAAATTAGTAAAGCAGTGTTTCCTATACAAAGTATGTTATAAAAATACCTTCCTGTTTTGGATATCTGTCTGTAAGATACTACTGAAAACGCAGATTTATAAAGGATAAAAATGCATTTTGTCCAATTTGCAAGCTATACAATAGACTCATTATGAATTATGTTGCTATTGATGCTTTCCTTGTCTTTGATTTGCTGACTGATCTACTGCAAATGCCTTCTGTCAGTTTATTCCTCCATCAGATCATGTTAGGATGCAGGTAGCATAGCACAGCATGACTGATACAATTGAAAACTTCAAAACAATAATGTTAGTGAAAGTGTGGTTACAGCATCTGTGGATTGTATTAGAAAACCATTCAGACACAGTGGCTTCATGTTATCTTTTGTTTTACCAATCCACATACAAACTCCATGGTGTTGTGGCATAATAATACACTTGCATTCATCTATCACATTGTAGGCTTATGATTTGACCAAGCTAGAAAGAAACACTGGAAAATTAATAGTATTATCATACTAAAACCTGTAATGCTTTTTCTATTAACACACCACGTGCCACTTCTCCTCTGACATAAACCATCTTATGTATAGACATGCCCAGGGGAAATCACATTTTAGTCATATATAAATATTATTAGGAAATTTTTAGATTAATTGATTTGGTTATTTATCATACATTCTGTAGATACGTGGTTTGAATTAGGAAAAGAATCCTCTTGACATAAATATTTTTCCCAGTAATTTCATATTGATTGATATAATCTAAAATCATTATACCAGATTTTTGTAATTGAGGGATGAAAGTATTTAAAAGCTATATATCAGAACTGCATAGACATTTCTGTCATTGTAGCAATTGCAAATACAGCGGCGAAGTTAATTTGTTACGTATTTTACAATACATATCCAGATCCCCATTGTTGAATCACTTGTCAGAAACAGAATTTGTCCTAGGAAGCAGAGGCGAAACTGGTAATACCTAAAAGTCTCTAGTAGCTACTGAAGCCTGGTATTCAGTGCCACTAATATTCCTAATTCTCAATTCACCTGCTGTTTAGCCTCGTAGTTGCCTAAAAACTCCAACTGTTTAAGGACATAACAATTTAATAGTACATTCAAGTCTACTGTTAAGATCAAACTGTCCTGAAACAGGCATTTTAAAGCTGAACACTTCTATTTTGGGATACATACTGCATGAGTACGCTTAAAATAGTCCCTTCTCTCTCTTTTAAACCTAACAGCCAGATCTTAGAGCACTCTTAGGGGGGCAGACAATCTCAGATCTCTATGATTGATGAAAGAGACATGAACTTGTACGTCTTATCCTTTCAGTGAATGCCTTAAGCACTGAGTATTTGCTGTAGGTGTTTCTCTGGCTAATGCAGTTGCATTTGTTGTAAAGTGTTTCAGCGTTGACTTCGTCACAGACAAAGTGAGAATTGTTGCATGACTAGGTAGTATGTGCACCATCTGAGAGACCCAGGATACAGTGATTTTCTATGGAGTGTTTGTAAGTTTTCTGTGATTTTTAACTTATAGGCAGCAAGCCTTCTTCATGCCTAACACATAAGCTAGCATAAGCATTCCTATAAATCAGGATTCCCAATCCTTGCTGAGAATTTGGACCCACATTACAAAGTATTTAGGCTTTATCGTTTTCAGTGTTGTAGCACTGGCTCCAGGAAGGGAAATCACAAACCTGAACTAATTGCTTTAATTTCCTGAGCAATGCAGGGGAAAATTCACCAACTATAAACCCTTATTTCCTAGGATTTAACAGTTTGCTTGTGGCAGTGCCTGGGCCAGACAGGACTGCCTGACAGACTTTCTTCAGCTCTTGCAGTTATGAGAAACGGCTGTATGAATCTGAGATTTTTGTCCCAGCTGCCTTCTTGGGTGAAGGTACTTGTGACAGGCTAGGCAGGGAGCTGGCCATGGGGCTTCCCTTTGTACTCACCCCTAAGTCAGAGGTATGTTAAATTCCTTCCTCACCGGGAGGCAGTTCAAACCCACATTTCTCTGCCTTCTAGGATAGCACACTGATCAGTGCTGGGGCTCTCCCTTAAGCTATTGAACTATCAGTGGTTATGGCAATTTTCTGAGATGCAAAAAGCAGTGAATTATTATGCTGAGGAAGAAGTGTCCATGTCTTCTGCATTCTTGGCAAGATCTCAAATCAACATGAAGCTACTGTAAAAAGAAAACTATTTCCTACTGTATCAGACAGGTACCTAAGCTTGGGATGTAGGAATTCAGGGTTGTTGATCATCTAACTATTATGGTAATTTTTTTTTCACACAATATAGATAATTCAGTTGCACCCAAGTGAAATGCTTTCCAGTTATAAACACTTCAATACTACTACTAGCACTGTTTGCCAACACTAAGGACAGGTGGCAATATTAAAATCTTCCCTCCTTCAAAACAAAGGAACTGCCTCAAAATGGCACACAGGACATTTAACTCCCTGTCCCATGTTAACCTTCAAGCCACAGCAAAAAATTATCTGGAAAAATACCTTATATGGAATAACACCAAGCCTGGGACTGTGGTATAAGTTTAATAGGACAGACAAACCAAGTCTGAATATTCAGGTATGCTCTCAACTTCTGCCTGATTCACTGCTTGTGAATCATTTGGGTATCATCATTGTAAATCTGAGATAGGTTTTAAAGCCAGAAGCAAGCAAGACTGAAGAGGAACGGAAAGTGACATTGAAGCAGCACTAGAGAACAGAATAAAATCAAGACCTCCTGAGTTACTGTCAGTGTCCTAAAACAAGCAGTATACTTCTTCCAATTAATTGTTAATGCCTGAGTGAAATTGCCACGATTGTATAGACAATTGTGTTAAAACACTGGGGTCTTCAGTTACACAACTTTCATGCTAAGGATACACAACACCACTGTAAACTTAACTCCTTTTAAAATGTCAAACCTATTGGAGTTTTTGATGGAAGAAGTGTTATATGCTGGTTATAAATTATACCTGATTATCCGAGTGGGAAATCTATGTGGTAAGAGACTAAAATAATCATGGTTAGTTCTTCAGTGCCTTTAAATATATGTCTGTCTAAAATTAGTACTTCAAAGAGCGTGAGCATAATTAAATACTCTTTTTCTTTAGACAAATAGGAATAGAATAGAAAGCATTAAAGCAAGAATATATATGTATATATTAATCTGTATTAATATAGTGATCATTGTGACACTAATTCTTGATGTGATCAAAGCTAAAAATTACTTCCAGCAGTTGAAAAGGATTGTACTAATAGCTTTCTATATTACTTGCAGCATGTGCAATTGTGTAAGAGAAATTAATACCCTGTAGTGAAGCCATGCCTATGCAGGAAGGATATTCATTAATTTCTCCATTAAAAGATTTTCTTGGCATTTCAATAAATCTGGAAGTGTGTCATAGCATTGAAACAAAGTTGGTAACAGAGGTGGTTTGAAATAGCCTATTTCTACGAGAAAGTATGCTAGCTGAAGCAGAAAAAAAGAAGAAGAACATCAACAAAAAAAAAATAGATATTATGAAGTATTTTGGAATGACCAGAACAGAATTTATTTTAGTTTAAATTTCTTGGCTAAGGTTAAAAAATGATGAGGAGATCAATTACTGCCAAGTATCATGACCATTGTAAAGGTTATGAAATCCAGTGTTGTTTTTTAACCTTACAACTTTAAATCAATTTACTCTTCTAAATGCTAACATATAGCCTGACTTCACACTGACTTCAGTGAGTTTGAGACTATAAAATGAGTTTACGAGTTTCTATCTGATTGATTCTGTGACATATTTATGTTGCTTTAAGTATATTGGTGTCAGTCATCCAGTAATAGTGCAGAAAGAGAAGAGGATATAGAGAGTAAATACATCTTTTCAGTTCTGAAACAGTGACTTACTGCTAATCAAGCCATGCTTGACATAATTCCAGTTATTTTCTCTGTTGTTGAACAAACTGGAGTAAGAATAGATGGGCAACATTTAGCATTTCCCATAGTTCTTATGTTTAAGTCTAATTAATCAGTAGAATTATTTCTGTGTTTGCTTCAGTAGAAAACATGTGGAAAAAGTTCTGTATTAATAAAATTAAGGAAGCATTCTTACAATACAAAACTCTTACTGGCCATACATTTTCCTCATGTTGCTTTGAAGATTTATGTTTGGCAGATATTACAGGCACTGTAATTTGAAGAAACACTCCAAAAAACGCTACCTCTTAGCTACTTTTCATAATCTAAACCCCAAACGAATTGATTTAATAAATAAATAAATAAACAATTTTGTAATATGGTATTCTATTGTTAAAAACATAAATTAGTACATATTTACATCTCTTCAGGTCAGCACCTGAACCAATATCGTGTAAAAATTCTTAAATGCCTTTTCAGAACAGTGTCATCAGAGAGTCTAACAGCATTTCAATCCATCAGATTGAAAACCTGACAGGGCTTTACTGGTGATTAAACACTGGAACAAGTTGCCCAGAGAAGTGATGAAATTTCCATTCTTGGAGACGTTCAAGTCTTCACTAGGAATGGCCTTGAGCAATTTAATCTTGTCAAATCTGTTTTGAGCAGGGAGTAGGATTAGATGATCTCTTCCTAATTAAATTCTGGAGAGTTTTTTATCATTCTAGAATAACTTTAAAGATCTAGAATAGGATTGCAAAGTATGAAGTACATGACGCTGTTTTGCAGGCCTGTGGAGGGATATTGAGAGGAAACACATGCTCTGAAGCTCAAAAAAACTTCTAGGAACACTGCATGCCATGTTGTACTATTTGAGGCTGTCCAGAAGGCCAAATAAAAAAGCCTTGTGGGCTGTGATTGAGCTTATAAGAGTTTAGTTTAAGTTTAGTTTAGTTTAGTTTAGTCTAACTATGCAGGTATTATTCTTCTGTAACACTGGTCATTAAAGTAGACTTCTTTTTTCTGTTTTGGTGTAAATGGTTGTTGTGGAATAACATCATCAAGATATTTATTAGTTACAACCTACATAAATCAAATTCCTGAATATGGTGCTGATATGAGTCTCATTGGTATATTCATTATGTTTCTTTATGTTCTTTTTTATTAAACTTTATTTATCTTACATGTAACAGAAAAAAAGGGCCTTTTTCTGTGATACTCAGAATTCCTTAAAATGATAATCTAACACATGCTGTAATGGTTCACTGCGAATTATGACTTGATCAATATGAAGAATTATTCAAGAACATAATGTTAGTTCATCATTTATAGTACAGTATTATATTTTCACTATTGACAACACAGACTGATAAATGATACCAGAAGATCTGGTTTACTAGAGTGGTAAAACTGCTGTGTGAGCACAGGTGGGATTCTGAAACCTAATGCTACTCCCAGTTTGTTCCTTTCTGCTTCTTGTGGAATGATTTTGACTATTGTGAGACTATATAATCATGAGTGACTAAGCCATTCCTGATGCATTGGATAGTGCTCTACTCTCTGAAACCTTAAAAACAAAGCCAAACAAACAGAACTACTTTTACTTCTTAAAACCCCTGTTTGAGTTTCTAATAACTATTGAAGTAAAAGAATACTTTCCTGTGGTTCTCTTACTTCTCTTTGACTTCAACATTTTTCACACACATAGAAGGAAACAGTTCAGAAAACTGACATGACAGAGGGATAAAACTTATTTAAGAATAATAGTAAAATTTCTTAACTGTGAGATGTCAGGTTTTTTTCCAAGTACCAGATAGGGCAAAAGGAACAAAACATCATTTCTTGACCAGAGTAGCTATGATATTGGAAGTCCTAGAAGTATTGATATAAAAATAATAATATGATATCAGCATCATATTATTGTACGGACAACTGAGACTACAGGCTTTTAAGGAAAAATAACCCTCCAGGGAGCAGGATCAATTGTTCTTCACATTGGCTAAAGACTTCAATGCAGCGTGTGGGCAGACAGTAATTTTACAGAAAATTTTGAAAAAGTGATAGATTCCCAGATCTGAGTTACAGTCCCATGAAATTACTAAACATTTCATTACAGTTTCAGACAGTGTTTCTTTAGGAACTTTCTTGCAAGACAATCTTTAACTTTCATCAATGCAGTCTTCCTCTTTTTCTGTCTTTCTTTCTATCACAAGCTTTCCATGTCTAATGAAGTTGAACACTTTCAGCAGTGGCAAAACTGACCTGTGAAACATCGTGAATTATACAGTGTTTGAAGCATTATACAACATTTATTTTTATAGAAAGGAGTAGGTAATCATCTGTTCAGATCTGTTAAGCTTCTATTTTTCATGCACCTTAGCTTACCAAAGAAATTGTTGCTAAAAATATAGCTAATGCCAATCACCATGGTTTCATGGAAATGAGGTCTTTTCAAACAAATGTGTTACCTTTTAAAACAAAATTATAGGTCCACTTAGTAAAGGTTGCTAGGCTTATAGTGCATACTTCAATTCTTTATTACATGATATTTTGATTTGAGAGCTTGCATTGTATGGAATGAGGTAAGTACACATCAAACAGAAAAATTAGTCTGACAGACCTTATTAAGTAGTACTAAGTGGCTAGACTAGACATTCTCTAGTGAGACTCATATCTAGCAGATTTCCTTGGTTTGATTCTGTTTAAAATCAAAGTCTTATAGGGCCACAAAAATAAAACAAAGACTAGAAGACAAGTGTCACAATTTAAGGAGTTCAATCTACTGCATTTATTAAAGAGAAAATTGAAACATAATTTGACTGATAGTTATATATACTCACTGTTAGATGAAAGATCTGAGAGAGAGGAGCTTTTCAACCTTGCAGGGAAAGAATAATAAGATGCAGTGAATGAATAGTGCAGTTAGACAAATTCAGCCTAGGAAGTAATTAATGTGGTGTAATTAAAGATTAGAACAGCTACTATGAGAAAATCTGAAAGCCTATGTACGTAGGAGGTGAGACCAGATGATCACAGTGGGATATTATGGACTTGAAATCTACACAGGTGTAGATTTTCCGATTAACTGCAACATAAAAATTGATGTTTTCAGAATACACTGCATATGGTATATTGTTTATTACATGTGAAAAATGCAATGTATTTCCTAATAGTAATATTTATTTGAGATTAAAGAGAGACAGTTATAGCATAGGATTGGCAACACATGCCAACTATTGTATTTGTAATACTTAAGAGTATTTCTTAAATGATCTCCATCCACTTCATTTTAGATGTTCCGTATCAGTATTACTGACATTTCTGTGCTTCAGGTTATGGCTTGTCTTCTGCTGTTATATCTGCAATGATGTAGTTTAGCTACATATGGTTTGCATTACAATAATCTTCAAAGGTTGTAAAATACAGCAGAACTTTAATTCTTTCCTAAACAGTAAGTGAGGTCCATGGTGCACACCACGGAAATAGCCTTGTCTGCCATTCCAAAAAAGCCTTTAAGGTATCAGTTGAAATGGCTTAGTCACTCAGTTCCTCCTTACTCTTTCTCCAAGGGGGTTTGTCTTCCAGGTAAATCTCTTGGCATCTAAGTATATTGTCTTAGATTGCATAGTGTGTGAGTGAGAGATACTCTCTTACAGACTTCCCTGAAATTCTTCCCAGAACACATTATGGTTGACCAGCTATTTTTAAAATTGTGGCCTTTCCCACTGACTAGCATAGATACCAGAGAGATAGTCAGCTGAGCACCCACGTATTTTTCTCTTCTTTCTGATCACATTCAGAATCCGGATGCTTCTCCTGTGCTTATGTCCTTTGAACTCCCTTGAATTTTGTCTGGCTTGGTTCTGAGCTGACTTAATACATGGTATTTGCAAGACTTTTTGTTTGGTTGGTTGGGTTTTTTTGTTTTGGTTTGGGTTTTTTTTTTGTGTTTATTTTTTTTCCCTTGAAAACTTATAAGCTTTCTGAAACATCTAGAATGCACAATAGAAAACACATGGCATTTTCAAAACTAGTAGGTACACCTAAGTTTCTCTGCTGTGCATGCTGTGTGTACATGAAGGAGTATATGATGTAATCTGGTTCAGTGCTGTGCATCCTTTACACTTTGAAGAAGGATTTCTTGCCTTTTTTTGATTGAGAAAAACAGAAGCAACAAAACTGCAGAATGAAACGTCCATTTTACAGTTGTAATCCACTTACAAGGAAAGAAAAAATAGTTCCCTAAAAAAAAAAAAATATCTCTAGAAAATAGACAAAGCAAAACAGAAGCAAAGTACCTCCTCAGTTTATAAACTTAAAAACAAAAACAGAGAGACATATTTGGATTCTCGGGAGAATGATAGTTGTCAGTAGGAATTTCATGTAAGAATTTTTAACTAGGGACTTCTTATGAAGATAGGGCTCTGCGCTTTACTGATACATTGCAAAAGATATTTCAAAGATATGGACAAATTGTTGTTGCAGTAAATTTAGTCGAGGTGTGTGAAAAATACGTTTCTACAACCATAATATTTGAATGTTTCCTTTGGAGACTACCAGAGAAGGAGCTGGAACTGGAACTGGGGAACTTTCTGTAATCACACTAGGACTGGTATGTCAGATTCATGGGCTTCCTAGAGAAGGTGGTAGTGGAAAGAGCTCTTCATTTGCATCTGAATTTTCAATGATAAACAAACATTAAGATGGATAGTCTGCTTTATATAAAGAACTGTTTTCACAGACGCAGCATTACTTTTTTCTAAGATGTTAATTCTTTCTTGGGAGCTAAAAAAAAAAAAAAAAAATTAGTTGCGGATGGCTTTGTTTCTTCCTGAGTGTTCCCTAACTACTGGAAAAGAAGGCTTCCTTCTCATATGATCCAAACTCACAGCCTGCATCAACACAGATTGCAATGCATTGCTGTTTTCACAACAGCATGGGATTTGCGAAGGTTGGCAGAAAGCATTACATTTGGGAGAGTAGAGTATCTCACTGCTATGTAGCTCAGGAAACAATCTGCCCTTCTTCACTTCCTCTCAGAACTGCTGCAAGTCTGACTCTCTTGGGCAAGGTTTTATGCCTTGACCTTTGAACACATACCATAGGTCCCTCCACAGAACTGTAACAGGCCAATGTCATCCTTCATCACAGGGAACTGAGTGTATGCAGAACAGAAGGATGTAGATAGGGGATGAACACCAAGCACCAGCACTTCTTGGCTGGGAATTACAGCCTGTGCAGTGCAGTTCCTGTACAAGATCTGATGTGGCTCAGAGTGTGCAACCATAAGACAACAGTAGTATGTGTTTCCTAAGATACTGTCTTTATGTGGCTCATGTGGCAAAGAAATACGTATGAATATATAAAATACATCTTTAAAAGAAATCTTTTTATTTGGAAAAAGTTTTTGTGGTGAGCTGAAATGTCCACCAAAACCACACACACATCTGTGATTTAATCTCCTACAGAGGTATAAACTTCTGTTTATACAGGATATTATTGAGAATATCATGCACAAATATTTTATTAACTTGGAAGCATTGCAGTGCAATTCTTTTCTGGATCTTATAATGCAATTCAGCTCTATGTTTAGTATTCTCAGAGGGTTTGATTATGCAAAAGGATAGACATTCTCTCATTCTGATGCTTTTCACAGAAGTTAAGAGTACATTGAACTCCTCAGGACCTAGCGATTTAGAAACACTCAAGATCTCCTAATGCTTTGTCTTACTGTATATGGCATTCAGTTTTACATCCATAGGATTCACTAGTCTAAAATATACTGATTCTATTCCCAGTGTTTACTAGCTACATTAGGAAGATGAGCACCATGAGGAGACAATATTTTTTTTAGACAAAACCAGTAATAAACCAGAAAGAAATGGGTATAAATTCCCTTAATAGATGTAGGTTGGAAATTAAAAGAAAGTCATCAAAGCATAAAGGGTATGGTGCAATTAAGTATGATCTGATGTAATAAAAGAAGTAGCTAATTTTTAGATGAAACCTTCATCTTATAAAGCTTATTATAATCTATAGGTACTTATAATGAATGAAACTGGAGTCAGTCACCCATAAACTCTCTTTTCTGGATCCTTTTAAGTCTCACAGAAATTTCTAAAGCATTCCCAAGTGAAATATAGACTTATTGTGCTGCAAGTGATGCTGCTTATGTCAGTGACAAAAAGATAAATCAATTTTATTTAAAGATAATTCTTTTTCCTGTTACATTCTTGTACTGATTCCTGCACAAATCTACAATAATTAGGGTGCCAGAAATAGATTATTTTTATAACCATTGTTTTACTTACTATATTGAATGGTACCATAGTTTTATTACAAACTTGACACAAAGTGAAATAAAATAGTAGAACTTGTACTACTTTTTGTGAAGTCTTCTTTCATTACCAAGAAACTTCATAGTATGCAAGCATATACCATCTGTACCCTTCACAAGGCTTGCACCTCTAAGAATTGCCTTGCAAGTGAAATAATGACTACAATTGCTAGCAGGTGGAAAATGAATTCTATTAACTTTGATTTGTGATGATGTCTTTGATATCTTGTATTGACAAAGTCAGGTCTCAGATTGACTGACTGGACTCAAATATTCTCAGATAAATTTGAGACAGCATTTACCCATCAGTGCCAGCTTTCACGACACTGCTTTTGTTATTCTTTCCCAGCGTTGACCAAGCTGCTAGACTGGACTCAGAAGAGATTTTAATTTTCTCCATCTGTGTGACTGGAGTTTAATCTTACAGCTTTCCCTGAGTTCTCTAAAACATGGTATGTTCAGGAAGGATGTACTTGAAGCCAGCAAAAAGAAAAAATGACAGGAAAGAGTGGCAAAACACTCCCCCCCACCCTCACTGCAATGCTATATTCTTAGTTCTTCAGAAATTATCATGAAGAAAAGCATGTGGAATAGAAGATGCCCCAAACATGCTGGCCACTGTCCAACAACTAGTAGTCTGACACCTACTCCACAGAATACATCTGCAGAAATTCAAGATTTTGGCATTTGCCAGAATTCATCTACAACTGTGTTAAAGGTATAGTTCGATATAGGTAACTCTATAGAATAAGCCAAGCATAATGAAAAATTTGCTCCGAAAGAGTAAAAAAAAAAAATTTACAAAAAAATAGTGCTGATGGTAAACAACATGCTTCCCAAGAATGATACAGATATAAATTTTAGTAGCTTTCATTACAAGTTAATTTTGAAGAAATGAACCTTTATTCAAATCTGTATTCTATTTCTGTTGTTCCTGCTGGTTTATGCAGTCTACCAAAATTCAGTCATAAATACTGGTGACATTTCAGCTCATGCTTTAAGTAAAATGAACTGTTGTAGATCATACAGTTTCCTCGTCATTGTATGATTGAAATTATATTGACTTGACACAGCATTTCACATGAAAATACTCATTTTATATATTTAAATCAGTTATTTAGAATAGACTATATATTTTCATATAATAAAATAAAAGCAATGAATGTTGTATAGCCAGGCAATCATAAATGAAAAATTTTGCTATGAGTTTCTGCTACTAAATGCTTCAAATCTGATTAATTACAATATAAGCAAGATGACTTCCTTAAGTTGAGTAATTTGGTTTTAAGTGTACTAAAGCAACAATTTCATTTGTTTTGGTGTTGGTTTTTTTTTTTACTTTTCTTACTCATTTTCATGTCTTGTTTGCAAAGGAATATGACAGTGAAATAAAAAGCTGGCCATCACTAAAAAATGCTGTACCAAATGAAGTTATGCATACAGTTATGTATAACTCCTTTGTTACTTCATTTTCTTATGCAAATAATATTTTTTTAAATAGGTTAACAGTTTCCTGGAATAATTTTTCTTTTCCTGCATATTTGCTTTGATGAAATTTTCAACAGGCACCTCTCCCAAGTGTAGGATGGAGATATAGAGCAGAATCAAAAATAAATGCCAGTAGTAGTGTGAGAAAAGGATCTTTATCTGCCAGTTAATAACATTCTGGTTGAAAGCTTTTCTTAGGCTGTGTAGGAGACTTGAACCTTGGTTTTTAGTGTACAGATGCATAGTTTTTATTAGCAGCTGATCTCATTATATTTAGTCTACTGTATCAAACCTGTCACATAGTCATGAATGTGGAAAATGAACATAGCCAGGAATGCCAGGCATTATGATGTGCAGTTATTATTTTTGTGATAATTACAATTATTACACATGAAATTATGATGTGCAAGTGTTGTGTTTCCACATAAGATGTGTAAATTTCTCTGCTGAAATGGACATGGCAAGGATGGGATCTTGTGTCCACTACATAAACGTTTTAAAACTGCTGGCTGTTTAGTGATAGAGGACTTCCCCTCCCCCTGCCCATGGAAAATAAAAACAAAAACATATTGCTGCAATATTAGCATTGAATGAATATCAGTTCTTGAAATATTTCATGTGTTAGGAGAACTGTCACCCAATAAGCTGTAGAAGTCCAAGTATATGAGTGGAAGTAATCTCTTAAAGGAATTGAAACACACAAGAAAACAAGCATAGTTTTTCATAACTTTAGGTAGTGTAAGGTTGATATGTACATACATAAACCCAAAAAATTTTGAATGGAAGCGTGTCTAAAACTCCACTTGATTGTTTGGCTGTTACCATAGTAGAAAAATTCTCCTCAGAAAACTGACTGGAAAAGGTCAAAGGTAAGCAAGAATAACGATAAGCATCATTGTGTTGACCTGGCAGTGCTGAGTTAATGGTTCGATATGATCTTAAAAGTCTCTCCCAACCAAAATGATTCTATGATTCTGTGATTAGGGAACATAACAATGTTTTATATATGGACACTTCCTCAAGCCAGCTTCTTAATTTTCACTTTAAAAAGCTACACTGGCTAACAGAGGTCTCTCTGACTCCTTCGTGTAAGCTACAGACAGATGACAGAAGAAACTACTGATGGACAAAAAAGACTGCTTCTGTTCACTGTAAACTCTTATATTTCAAAATAAATGTGTTCAGGATGGTTAAGAATGAAAACAAGTAATTTTAAGGTTCCTAGTAAACTGGAAAACCAGTAAAAAGAATCTAAGTTTTTTTAAAAGTCTGAGAACATAAAAAAGAAAAAATTTGTTTTCAAGAATAAGGTCTCTAAAAGATATTATAGGACTAGAGGAAAATTTGAAGCAAAATATGATCATCTCTAAACCAGAAAATAAACCTCTTAAATATGGCTTATCTAAATTTTTAACAATTTCAAATGTATTAATTTCATACATGGATGTTCTTCACTTTTTTCTATGAAAATAACTTTTAATGGAAAAGTTATTACAGTGAAATTCTTATATCATTAAGCATAGCAGTACCAGAGAGGTTGTGGTGTCTCTTTCTCTGGAGACTTTCAAGACCTGTCTGGATGCATTTCTGAGAGATGTGACCTAGTTTTGTTGTGCTCTGTCAGGGAGGTTGGACTCGATGATCTTTGGAGGTCCCTTCCACCCCCTAACATTCTGTGATTCTGTGATATGAGATTGCCTTGCACATGTGGATTCAGATATAGAACAACTATACAAGTACTTGAGGAGACACAAAAATGAATATGTGAAGACTTCTTATTCCATTGTGTAAGAACCAGGGGTGCACAGTTAGGAACCTGGCTTTCCTTTCATTTCTGGATTTCCTGATAATACCTAAAATTGAAAATTTCTGGGAAATAGTTTTCTATCTTCAATATTAAAGAGACAATTTATACTCAAAAATCTGAATATACGGGATTAAAAAAACCCCATCCTGTCGTAATGATGGGTCATCAGGATGCATAAAACTTGAAACTACTTTAGAAAGAAGGAAAATCTGGCATGGAGAGACATACACATGACTCTTTTACACTGTGGAAACATTTTTAAGGAAAGCATTTTACTTTTCAGCATTATCAGCTTAGGATATTACATCTGTTTAAGGCAGAAAAGAATAATTTTCAAACACACTGTTTCTGCCAATAAAGGAGGCTATTTGTTTTGCCTAGGGCTTACAGACACTCAGCATAAGGTGCAAAACTTCATGATCCTGCAAGAAGACACAGATACATGAGTCAGCTCTTACTTCTATAGTTTTTGGAATGTAGGAAAGTGGTCCAAAGCTCTCTTTGGATGACAAACATTCAGTAATCCTTTCAGTATGATACTACCACGACTACTGACAACCTGAAAGACTGAAATAAGACTTTATTTAGACATAAAGCTGAAGAATTGAAAAATTTTGTGGCTTTCCTGGCATCTTGGTTTCTGATTCCTAATAAGGAACTGCAGAAACAGAAGATAGCTTCTTCTACTGAGTGAATTTTTTTATTTTAACACATAGAATTCCACAAGTTCAGTTTGATAAAGGAATTATGCTTTTTGTTGTTGTTGTTGTTTGGGGTGATGACAAATGCTTATTTGCTTTCAAGTTATGTCAGTAAAAACTCTAAAATTTTTTCTGTCATTTCTTTTGAGAAGTCTATAGTTATAACTCTGTTGCTTGTTTTATAAGAATGCAAAAATTGCACTATATGATTTTTAAAATACTGTATAAAAGAATAATGGACAAAAAAAATTACTTAAATTAATACAGTGACCTGCCTAATAGTAGTTTTGTTAAAAAATTGTGTTCTTTGGTCCCCAAAACAGTGCTAACTTAGGTAAGTCAAAAGGATCATATTCTGCTTGTGCATAGCAATAAAACACATGATAGAGGATGTACTGTAATGCTTATTGCTGCTATTGCTTTTTAATTGCAGCTCTATTGACCTTGGACTCAGAAATGAACTGAAACACTTTTGATTTATTTCTAATTGCAGTGAATAATGGATAAGATTTTAACTTAGAATGCATGTAATGGGCAGATTTTAACTTAGAATACATGTAAGAGTGTATCTGCCCAAAGTTTCTGCTCCATTTTGCAACTTATAATCACCTGCAATTATCTTCTATGATCTGTGATTAGCTGTTTTTCAGTCTTATAAAATTCTCTCATGTAACTACTTGGTAGTTTGTACACAGGTCTTCATTGGCATTGGCAATCTGATTGTTCTGAATTGCTTTTATACCATTTTTCCAGTAGGCTGCAAAGGAGTTATGGGCAACAGAAGTATGGTTCTCCTGCCCCTTGGCACATGTGTTTCTTGCTAGCTAGCACATACAAGAATATATTGAAGTGATCCAACTCGGCCATAAGAATTAGTCTGATTGATTTCATTTGTCTATGTTATTAGTTGTCATAATCTCTATCACTACATTCCTCCTTTGATTTTACGAGGAGAAATTCTTGCCCACATTCCTTTGACTTGTTTGAAACTGTCTCTCATAGTCTAGCTCTCAGAAACTGAAGAAATAATCTACTGTGAGTAGGACTTCTGGAAGTAGAAGCAAATTGTTCTCTTTTGATCTAGTCCATGAGTCAAGACTCAAGAACAGGTACTGATCATTCAAGCTTCACTCTTCCTTATCTGTTCTCCATGGGCCTGCTTCTACAGGCAGATGTGACAAATGCCAGTACTTCAGGCTTCTGAGATTTCTGTCTGATCCCATATAAGAAATTTAGCTAACTGACATACACATTTTATCTCTGGTTTATCTTGGGGTAAACTTTTTTTGACTGTCTCATTTTGAGGCCTGGCAAAAACTAAGAACTGTTCCTTATAGTTGCACTTATAAAAATGGTCAGTGCATTGCTGGGTTTTCTGGGGTCTTCCAACAAACTGTAAAGCTGGTCATGATGAAAGACTGTGCCTCCTGTTTCACAGATCTGTCTGTGCTGTAATAAAGTGATAGTCTATACTGCTAACCCTGAATGACATTCCCAAGTAATCTTATCTTCACCTCATACCACAGAATTTTCCATATCATATACTTTCATTGCTTGGTATACTCACAGGGTGCTCTAAGGCTTGTTTTCAGCTTGCTCGTGCCTGAAGGCAAGCCTAAAAGTGTCATTCCGAGGATACAGGCATTAACCTTTTCTATCTGGATGTACTCTCTTCCTGCGCATGTCAATGTTCTACAGGCTAATGCAAGGCTCTTCAGGCTTTCTGTTAGTGCAGTTTCTAATAGTCTTAGAGAGTGCTAGTCAATGTAATTGTGGCTTCTCTGCAGTCTTGTCATACTTAAGGACCTGGCTCCTAATGTGTAATTTTTTCATTCTCTGAAAAATTATTGCTTTGATTTGACTTTTCCCCTTTTAATAATTCTTTTTTAACTATTACAAAATTTCACTCGTTATTATGGAAAGCTGATGCAGCTTGGCCTGATGATTCTAAAAAGTATTTCTCCTAATTTAAAAAAATCATGTCTGTTTTTCCATATCCTTATTCTCTTTATCTTGGAATGTATCAGGGCTATGGCAGTCTCCATGGGGATTCAAACTGTATGAAGGCTACTGAAAGATGTAGCAGAGACTGGCAAGGGGCAGGATGGTGCTTCATACAGTCCTTTCTATGTATAAAACCAAAATCAGTGAATTGTCATTTCTTGGACAAATACATTCTTAACATTGATAACATTTTTAATGCTTTGATGTTTTTGAGCTGGTAGGTTCTGAGAGTCCTTTGTAGGTTTTCTTACCACTGCTAAAGTGTCAGTCTTCTGTGGTAGGTGCAGCAATTGCCTCTTTGCAGGCTTGCCAATTTCTTCTTCAGTGACTCAAGCCAGATATCTGTAATTTCATTAACAGCAATTTTCAAGTGGGAATACGGGTTAAGAATAAGTCCATTCTTAACTTCAATCTTGCTTGTACATGTCAATTTCTTTAAATAACATTTTATACATGTATTTCTCTTTATACTTTCCCAACAAAACAGACATTTTTGTTAACTTATCTGAACACACAATTCTCTTCAAAAATACCTTTGTTAAAATGTAAGGATTTTCTGAAAAGAGTATTGAATATTTTGTGCGTATCTGTAATAGATTGATTTAAGGACTTCATGAGTTCATTAAGCTGTGGACCTACATGATCAGCTTTCATGATGCACAAGTCACTGGTAGGTTTTGATTTATACCGTGGAAGTTTGAAACTGAAGTTTTCACAGTGTAGGAGAACATGAACAAACTTAGTTACATTAGCCTGTGTCATCCTTGTGTTATAATAATTAGGCCTCTGGAAGACAGAGGAGCATAAGCACTGTTTTGCTCATAGCTCTACTACCAAATTTTGTGCTGCCTTTTGATAATCTGGTTTTAATATTTGCTTTTAGGCTTTTTATTCCATTTTTATTAGTTGCCTACTTCTTCCTGACTGAGACCAAGCCTGTAGCATTTTCTCTTGACATATGCACTATATAGTGGAGATCATGTTTGTTTCTACAGTATATAGGCTTGATGACATTTATTCAACATGTCAGCGTTTCTTTTTCCTTTTCCAGCAAATTGTAACAGGAATAGTATGTACCCTTTGGCTTTTCAGTTTTCTGAGACAGGACAATACAATCTCTACACAACGTCTATTACTGCTTTCATACAGCAATTTGCACACACAAATCCACCTCCCCTCATTCCCAGAGGTGTTGTATTAAAGCTTCCATTCTTAACAAGATGAACAAGTTTGGCTTTTCCCCTTTCTTTCTGGATTCTGTCTAGCTGAAGTTCTTTGTATAAAGGAAGGGAACAGACTCAAACCACAGGCTGGATTAAGATGAGCTGATTACTGATCTACAGTTGTCTATTTTTCCATGTACCTGCTGGCATGGGAAATGATGCCTTCCCCCAAAGACTGCATGTAAGGGAGGATGGACCTTGCCTACACCTATCTATTCACAAAAAACAAAGATGTATGTAGCTACTCGAGAAATGTGAGAGATTTAACCCAGTTGCTGTCCCAGAATTTCTGTGCACCCTGAGTACTCTCTTCTTCAGTCATTCAGTCTCCTGTCTGCCATGCTGTCAATCTTTCAAGAGAGCTTTGGTTCATTTTTTGTACTCAAATGACACCAAATATAGAAAGAGAATATGTTTTCCTTGAGAAACAATAGCATATATTTAGCACAGTATCTGTGTCTATCCCCATCTTCATTTTGAAAGAAGAACCCTCCCTCCCCTTCTCAGACGTTAGGATGAAACCAGATCTTAGAAACAATCCCTTCTTTCTCCTTGAAACCTGTCCAGGGAAATAGTAGTAGTTGATATCAAGATGTATTTTCACTGTTACTTTGAGTAGCATTATTGTAATTGGAAATGGAGGGGGTCTATGGTGTGTATGTGTAACGAGCAGTCATTTATTAAGAATACTCTAGTGTTTTAAATACCTCACCCCTTTTTCAGGGCTCCAGCACTGGTTGTCATGGAAACAGAGCTGGAAACCAGAAACTGGCAGCTGAAATTGCCTCATCTGCTAGTGGCTGTGTCCATGCCTAGTCCTGCTTCCATGGAAACACGTCAGAGAAGCAAACGCAAGGTAATGGTTTCCAAAAGCTGCCGTAAAAATAACCCTGAGCTTACTGTTATTTTGTTTGTGATTATCTTCCCACCAGGCCTGTTTAAGTAGAGCTCTTGAAGTCTGCAACATGTACAAGTTTGAAATAACTAAAGGGAAAAAAGTCATAAAAACCAAAGGTATCTGTCCTGTCTGGTTTCCTTTACTGGCATAATATGTGAGACAAACTGGTTAAAAAACCTTGGCCTGCATAGTTACATTAGCAACTGATTGTCAGAATTATCCTTGACTAATTAGGTGTCCTTTCTTACAGTTGTTTCTGCTGAGCATTTTAGAAGCCTAAGGAATAACTGACATGGTTTAGTTGTTTAACTAAGCCTCATTAATTCTCCATTAGTACTCTGTCATACCTTCTGAACCAGAATCCCTCCAAAAAGAAGTCAAATTCAGGTAGCATTTTTAGTTTTCAAATTATTAACCACAAAAAATCTCACAGAATTTCCTATGTATTTTCCCCTTTTTTTTTCTCAAAAATTGCAATCTGCCCTCTTTACAAATTTCTAGACTTTTCTGCTAGCTCTAGTTCTTCTGATTTGCAACAGACTTGATATATTTAGAAGTCAGGAGTCTGACAGTGGCTTTTTGAGAAAAGATGTTTAGTTTTGAAAAGGTTGAATGGGTTGCTGCATGCTTAGTTCAAGAACCTGTTACCTTGTTGACCTTTCCCAGGTGTAATGTTCTGTTTCAGACAGGTGAGGGGTTATTTTTTATCCTCCGCTGTCCCAGCAAATCTTCTGTTTGTTGTGATTCTAGATGGCTGGAGAAAAGCTAGCAGAATGTTAAATTGTACTTGAATGGAGGAAATTTATCAGCTTTGCTTTGCTTTGCTCACATCAATATCATCTAAGACATAACATGCTCCCAAATTCAGGTGCTGCTCCTAACTTGCCATTATTCCTGAAGAAATGTTTGTCCCTCAGTAGCTCTTGCTGAAAAAAAGAATACCAATAGACAGTCATTGTTTAAAAAAAAAAAACCCAGCTGAGATAGTGCAATAAGTAGCTGTGTACCAGAGCTTTAGGATTTTGTATGAGATACAGGCTTTGTGTGGTAGCAAAGAAATCACATCCTGAAGCCTGTGTGTCAACTAATGAAAACAAAAACCTGTGTGAAATGTCCAGTCATTTTATGCTAAAGCTTTCTGTGAGAGGTCAGTATCTAAAACTTCTTATAGGAATATGGTTTACCACTGATTCATGCTTTGACTTAATACCTCACTCCCTATCCATCTCATAGGTCTCAGATGAATTGCTGAATGTTTATAGTAAAGAACATAGAAAGAAAAAGCTCTTTGCCTGCAGATTCCTCTGGGGCTTCCTGACCCATCGGAGAAGAGTGCAGCATAATTCTGCTTTGGGTTTAGAGATGGTCAGAATGATCTCAAACATTTAGGCAATCATACAGGTGTTAACTTTACGTGCACTATGTTCCATGCCTTTCACCACTGATTAATTTTAACCCTCTTTTTTCTTTTTAGCTGAAACAGATGTTACTATTATTCTGAAATTCTGAAAATGTATCTCTGGCTCCATACGTTGTAAACAAACTGAATTTCATTTAAAAAAAAAAAAAGAAAAATTCAGGACCATAATGAACAGAATTTCTTTCTTTATTTTTTTTTTCCTATTTGATATGGCTCTTGTTCCACATCAGCAGTTTTATTTCATCTGTTCACAGAAATTACTGAGAACTGTGTTTTCTGTCTCCATTCTTCTATTTCTGCTCAGAAGACTTTTATTGCATTTTAATTTTAATTATTTATTAAATTCTTGAAATAAATGTCAAAAAAGGATTCATGCCTTAAACAGGTGAATAAGAGGTAGAAAATGAAATGTTTGTGCTGTTTAAAATAACTGTGGTAGTATTAACAATGTTATCATTATAACACTTCTAATATCCTTTATATCACAGACAACTGTGGACTGAAGCAAGCACAAATATGATGATATAATGAAGTTCAGTTAACAAGGCATGTACCACTTAAAATCCACCTTTTGTTTGTTCCCTCAATCCAAGTATATGTGTGCATGTCAAATATTGATGACCAGATTGGTCTGTCTGCCTAATAGAGGTTTACATTTTTACTAGATTTCCAATTATATAGTGCTCTAAATGCTTTAATATTTAAGCCACAATAGTTTCATCTATGAAGAGGCAAATACAGAATACTCTTCCAGTAGGAGACTGGTCAGACACTTGATTCTATTTTCATAAAAATAGTAATGTGTTGGTTAGGTTTGTTTTTTTTCCTTGTGGAAAAATGCAGTGTCTCAGCTGCATGATCCTCACAGCATCCATCAGTATTTTTGTCAAGGGTTAGGGCTGGTTACTAGATGAATGACAGATGCTCTCTATTAATCCCTGTCCCTACCCCAAGGGGAAGAGAAAGGGAATAAAGGAAAGAAACTTATGGATTGGAAAAGAAAATGAAACCAGCTTTAATAAATAATGAAAATAATGAGATATATATACAAGATCAATATTGAACCCAACCCCCTGGTGGAATCACATCACTGTCACCACTGATGCTGTGAAGCAGGCATTGGGGAAGTCCCAAACTGGACTCAGCAGCAGGCAGGAGCTGGATTTGGGAACTGGATTCAGGAATCCACAGTTTAGTATAGGCAGAAAACCAGACAGAATCCTCTTTGGACACCGGCCATTGAAGAAGAGAGCTTGACCGTTGTGATCCCTCAGCTTTATACTGAATGTGATGTATATGGGACATAATACCTTGTTGGTCAGTTTAGGGTCACCTGTTCTGTCTCCTTCTCCCCGTAGGTCTGGCCTTTTTCTTTACAGCACACCAACACGGTACACAAGATTTAACCATGACTTGGGTCTCTGCAGGAGTAAGTATAAGCAAGAGCCCTTCTGTATACTAATCCTTGGTAGTAACTCTAAATGTATAAACTATAAACATCAAACAGTATCACTGCTAGAAGCAGACATTGTCTGCAAAAATATGTCCTTAACTTCAGAAACATCAATTACTTAGAAGAGTGTAAAAAAAAAAAATATCACAAAAAAAAAATAATCACTGAACGGAATTAGCTCTGTTCTAGCTCAAACCAGGACAATTTTTCATTTTAATGAAAGACCCAGCTTTCTTAAGGTGAGTGTTGAGAAGTGCTTGACATTAATGGGCCTGACAGAATCTGGCTCAATGTGTCAATACAGCTGTCATTGGGCAAGTTAGTTGAACACTTCTTTTGAAATAAAATCATTATCATATCTTTTTAAAATTTTCAATTGGAATACGGCAATGAGTAATCAAGCCATCTGTACGTATTGGAAGCCCATTTCAAAATATTCCTGTAGAAATTTATTTCCTCGTTCAGACTTTGATGTTGCTGATTTTTCTGACTGCACATCTTTTCAGTTGACACGCTTCTTCCAAAACCAAAACATCACCAATGGAATTTTTTCCATTTGGTTACTTAATTACATTGAATTTAATATAGAGACACTGTATGCTGTTGAATGACAATAGAAATCATAGTAGGATGCTATTAGGAAAGTTTCTCAGTGCTATTTATCCTGCTTCAAGCCATCTGGAAGCATCTTAATGTGGAATTGGAATAATGAAGAAATATAAAGAACAAAATGGTTTTAAATGAATTTTAATGACAAAACTAATTAGGGGGCCATTCCCATAACACACAATAGTCACTGCGTGTTACTAATGTGTCAAAAGGGAGATCACTTTTGAAGGCTAAATGGCATATTTTGCAAATTTGTCTCTCAGTATTATCTTTCTGGATTTTTACTTTTGATTCTGTGATTACTGTGTCTGAAGTTCATATCATGGGGTGGTCTAAGTATTTAATTAATTTTGACATTTAGTAAATATAAGCTGTGAAGTCGTATAGTTTTTGATGGGAACTATTTGACCATTTCTCACGTGTTCCTTTACATGCAGCTAATGACACCCCTATTATGGGTTCTTCTAAACCATTCCTGGTGCCAGCTAGTTGAAGAAAATGTTTTCAAAATATGTAGATGATTTATTAGTCACTGGTAACTCTGTAAGTGATAAACAATAATGTTCACGTTTTCTTCAGGAGGAAATTATCATGCATAATGAATGAAAGCTGAGTGGTTAACCTTCATTACCTGAGAACATACATATAAATCTTGATGCAAGTTTTTGGTTTTAAGCATAACTTGTACCTGTATAGTTAAAAATAATAACAATAGATTCTGTATGTTTCTTTTCGCTTATGCTTATTCTTTGCACAGAGACACCTCTGCTGCAAAAATAGAATGTATTTCATTTTGTCAAGCACTTTAAAATGCCAAAGCTGAATTAGCAATAATTTTATCTTTCTTGGACATGAGATCAAAGGCTACCTTGTGTTCAAAAGACTGTCAGTACATCTGATAGTCACACAGCCTCCAGAACTGATTTGGCCAGTGTTTACATGGCTTTCTGAAGACCTTGCTGCCCACATATTCAGTTTCAAGGTTTATTATACCTGCAGCAGCCATGGGTATACATATACCCTAAAATCCAAGTTTGATTTTTCTTGATTTATCTCAGTTAAAGCCATCATTTACTCTAAGATGAGGAACACAAATGCAATGGTAACACTATATAAAATCAAAGACAGCTTTTATACAGGATAAAAAAAAAAGGTGTCAAAATGTCTGTAGATTAATTTATACTGGAAATTAGAAAAAATTATGTAAAAACCAAAGAAGTAATATTTTTAAATGGTCCTCTGATCAAAGGAGTGGATATAAGCAACATAACTAGCTCTTGAAGCAAAACCTGATCTATTTACAGCTGGGACAACATGGCAAAGTTGTTCATAATCACCAACGTGCTTCTTCCTGTGTCTGTCCCCCCATGCCGTCACCATTCGAAGCACCACAAGAGAAGTAAAAGTACATAAATAAAAATTGTAGTGGTAAATTAGACTCAGCCTTTGCTTTATGTCTTGGTAAATGACCAAAAAAAAAAAACCCTAACAAACTATCTAATGAAAATGTAGAAGCCAAGATCAACAAATCTGAAACAAGGACTCAAAGAATTTTTATTGTATATGAAAATGCGTTATATTCCTTTCTCCGTAGGAATCATAGAGATCAAATACAAAATAGAAATCCAGTTCTACTTGGGAATCCTAAGAAAATTTTATTAGAAAATGGGAAGGGAAGGGAAGGGAAGGGAAGGGAAGGGAAGGGAAGGGAAGGGAAGGGAAGGGAAGGGAAGGGAAGGGA